>VXBI01008388.1:1256515-1303534 GCA_013397375.1 Toxostoma redivivum | reverse complement strand
GCCCCCCCTCCCCCCCCGCCTCTTCTCCAGGCTGAACAGGCCCAGGCCTTTCCCTGGCCCTCCTCCTAAGGGAGGTGCTCCAATCCCCTCGCTGCCTGCCACAGGACCCGCCCCAGGAGCTCCGTGTCCCTCCCGTCCCAAGGAGCTCAGAACGGACACAGCACTCCAGAGTGTTGTGTTCTCTCACCAGGGCTGAGCAGAGCGGCACGATCACCTCCCTCAACCTGCAAGCAATGCTCCTCCCAGTGCACACCTTTGGCCTTGGCTCGGGGGAAACACGCACGCTCCATGTTTNCGCCTCGGCCCTGCGGGGATCGGGATCGGTGCCGCCGCTCAGGGCGGCCCGGGCGCTCCTGGGTAAGGGAAGGGCTGTGGGGAGCTCGAAGCAGAAGGGGTGCCAGCCGGAGGGGACAGGATGTGTGTCGGTGCCGGCTGTGACGGGCAGCTGCGGGTGGCACCCTTTGCTCCCCTTCAGCGCCATCTCCATCGGGAGGGGCCGGGGCGCGGCCCGCTGGTGCGGATGGGCTTCTTAAATAAACTCGGTTCCCTTCTTACAGGTTCCTGACAGGCTTCTCCTCCCCGCCAGGCCCGCTGTGTGTCTGTGCCCAGGGCAGGGCAGCTGCTTTCTCACGTGTTTTGTTGGCACTAAGCTCTTGTCCCTGGTGGATTTTAAGGAGCTGGGAATCCTGCACCAGTTCGCTTGTTTGGGTGTGCCTGCCCTGTCAAGCTCCGGCAGGCACAGAAAAGCTTTGCTGGCATCCGCTTCTGAGTGACATCGGTCTGTGCCCAAACACGCAGTGTCCCTTCTTGATGTGCCAGACGCCGTGCTTGTCTGACCTCTTGAGTTTATTATTTGCCTTTAATTGGACAGGTGAATCTCATCTAAGGTTGCTCAGTGGATAAAACTTGCTTGCCGCTAGGGGTGCACATTTTGTAGCTGTATAAAAGCTTGAATACAGTGGGATTTTTTTGCTGTGTTTTCCCCCCTTTCTGTGTGTTTATAACAGTAACGTTATCAAGAGTATCTGTTTATTTGAGTATGTCTTTAGGTGCTTTGGGACCAGGCCAAGCAGCATTTCCTGCTGGAATGGAAACCAGGTGTGGACAGAGTTGAGTCCATTACCTGTCACAGCAGCATTAATCTGCTGCTGCTGTCAGCAGGGAGATCTCAGTGCAGGAATATTCCCAGAGTTGTTCAGAGAACTTCTTTGGCTTGGATGTGTAGTGTAACACTGGTCTCAGTCACAGTTTCTGGCGTTCATAAAATGCACAGTGACTCCAATATGAAGAGAATTCCATAGATATCATCAGGCAAGGGTCCTGGGGTCTTCCTGTAGCTATCATCTTTGGTCTGTAGCTTGCTTTTATAAACACTAACACCTGCCTTGCACCCTTCAGAAATGCTTCTCTGCTTTTACCAAGGTCTTTCCTAAAATCGGGAGGAGAAATTACTGGGTTGCTGCTGATAGCTTTGTCTGTTTAAAGAGAAATCTGAGGGGTGACTGCATTGAGCTTTGCTTTTGGGTTGGCTGCGGTAGCTGCTTTAGGGGTTTGCATTATTCAGGTTGGGATTGCTGCTGGTGCATCCATTAACTTCTTAAATGGAAGAATAGTTTGTGGAATAGCTTAGACAGTGGTTGTGTCTTGTAGCTGCAGTTGGAACCCTGCCCAGTGTCAAAGTAATTTGAAGACACCTCCAGAGTGCTGCAGCATGGAAGACAAGTGGCTTCAGAGATGGCTATCAGGGCTTAAGGGGGAGAAAAATAGTCCCAATTATTTTTCTATTAACTTTAGTGTTTCTTGGTGTATCTCCTCTTACTGGTACTTGAAGAAGTGACTTTGGCTTAGTGAGAGACACACACAAATTAAAAGCCACAGTGTGGATATATCTGAAAACCTTTACTGTGGAAGTCATTCACCATAATAAACAACTCATGCCTCAGTAGGATAAAGAACTACCTCATGGTTTGAGGAGCAATTTAATGGTCTTAATCTATAGTTCAAATGATAGAATTTCTGTTGGACTGTAGGAAAGTGCTGAATGCTAGCTCTGCACTCTTTTGTATGTGTTATGTATCCACACTTACTCAGGCACATCCAAGTTTAACAACAAACTAACCTCCAAAAATCCCTCGAATGTAATCTCTCTGATAGTGACAAAACAAAACTCAAGGCTGCAGGGCAACAGAGTGGTGTGATACTGTCAGGGCCTGGGTTTTGCATTATTTATCCATTCCTAGGAAGCCCTGATGCTTTATATTGGGTTGCATAGTTGCTCTGCCCACTGTTGAAGAGCCAGCCATCTTCTAATCTAAGAATTAAGAGTGTCAAAGTCTTAGAAGACTTGACCAAGCTTTCAGTTTAACAAATTACCTTGCTGAGTTGGATAATACAGTGGATTAAGTCTCCTTAACAGCTCTCAATGAATTACTTGTCCTCACCTGCAGGAGAGATACAATTGACTGCTAAAGTTAGATTAAATCCTCTAGCAGCTGTTGAGATTTAGCAGAATTATTAATTAGTTAGCATTTCCTCTGTTAATCTTATTCCATGTTTGATGTTATTTATTTAATATGGTTCAAACAATGCTAATGTTGTTTTATGCTTGTAATGATGAAAAAGTTAGTCACAAGATTCTTTCCCAATTCTTGATTATGAACTTACCCCTGTATCTCCATATATTGTGTGGATCCAGGATCCTTCCGTTTTAATTTTCATGAAAAATTTGTCATCTCATATACTTGTAAATTTCCATTGCACAGAGTGCTCTCGTCTCAAAATCAGGCTTATTGAAAATAAAAGATTAAACCAAGCATATATTAAATGGGAAGATTTTTTTGTGAAATGAGTAAATGTATTCAAGATGGTATGAAATGTGAGGACTGATGAAGTCTAGGAAGCCTTAGTGTTCGTTTTCAGTCAATCACTTTTCTAATTGCTGAGTGAACTCTCTACATCGTTGGTGTTTAGTGATTTGAGAATGAATCACAATAAAGTTTCAGGTTCATCAGTACTTGTCAGTCATTAAAGGATATAGGAGATGCTTTTTTCTTCTTTCTTGAGCCAAAATACCTTATTTTCATATAATCTGTCCATATTTGCCAAACTCTGGGTTTATAAAAACTTGTGTTTCTGCCAAGGTTATAATGATGATTGTACTAAACAGCTTCTCTTATTAGTTTGCAGGCTGAAGTCATCTGTCAGCTTTCTTACTCGACCAGATCGACCAAATATTGCCTATCAGAAACTTAAAGGGAGGAATCCAGGGGTTATTTTCCTTCCAGGCTTCAATTCAAATATGAATGGTCTGAAAGCAACTGCCCTTGAAGATTTCTGCAAATCATTAGGCCATGCTTTCATCAGGTACACAGAGGAGTATTGTTCTTGAGGAAATAAATGAAACTAGTCTCATGGGTTGTGGGAAGGGGTTTTAACACAAATAAGTAAACTTTGGTATTTGGATTGGGATGCTCCCTGTGTTAAGGGAGCTTGTATACAAGATAAGAAGTCTTTCTTCCACTTCCAAATGTAGGATTTCTGTCAGTAGAGAGATTGAGGTAAATCAGGAGAATGTATTCTGAAAGTAATTCAGAAAATTCACTAATTTTCTGTAGTCTACCCAGTGCTACATGTTACAATCAGGCTGTAGGCATAAAAATAAAAATTAAGGAGTTCTGGTTTTTAAGTTACCACTATAAGCACTGTCCTTACCTGCCAAGTCTGATTAAGTTACTCTGTGTCTTCTGTGGGTTTAAAAGAACTTGCCCTTGCTTGGTGATGCTGTCCTTTATTAGATGAGATTAAATGCTGTGTGTCATAAGTCTTTGTATTTGAGTTCAGTATTTGAAAGAGTTTGTACATTTAAAAAATACCTGTAAAATTGAAGTTTCTGAGGGATTGGTTTTTTTTGTCTGTAAGGGACGTTTTTTGTCTATTCTGGATTATAATGCTATATCAAATGATAGAGAATGCTGCATAACTTAGTTGTGTATGTTATATTTAGACTGTTTTTATGTGATTTCTGGTCCTAGTGATAAACAGGACCAAGTAAGAAAATACTCAGTGTGGTATCTTGTCCCCTGCTGATTTGATTATACAGTAGCATTTAGTTAGTGCCTGTGTTGCTGTAGACAGTACTGTGACTTTCATGTTGATGGTTATTTTTTCAGATTTGACTATACAGGATGTGGAAGTTCAGATGGTAAATTTGAAGAGTGTACAATTGGGAAGTGGAGAAAAGATGTTCTGTCTATATTGGATGAACTTACAGATGGACCACAGGTTATATTTTATTTTTAAATATAGAATGCTGTTTTTCCCTCAGGGTAGAACCTTGACCAAAAATATGCCATAATAGCTCTGGTCAACAGTAGCTTTTGCTGAACAGCTGACACCTGCTCACTTCCAAGCTGAATCATTTGAGAGGTCGTATTCATAGGAGCTCTTTTGCAAGCAGGTAGGTCACAAAGTCATGGAAGCATGGGTTGGCAGGACCTCCTGGAGGTTGTTTGTTAGAATCTCCTGCTCAGAGCAGGGCTGATGTCCCAGAGAGTCTGAGAAAGCCTCATGGTGGAGGTGCCACCTGACAGGGAATTGTTCTAGTGCAGTGTGGCCCTGTTAATGAAAAGGTGTCACTGTCCCATGCTGATGCATTAATTAAAGGATTTGCAGGAAGATTACAAGATACTCCATGTGATTAAATAGCTTTAAAAAACAGGTAGGAGAAGCAGCATTTGATTTCTCCAGTTACTTTAGAAATTACTGTGAGAAACTTGGAATCTCCTACAAACCTAGAAATACCTAGTATTGTGTTTAAAACAATTTTGTATTATGAATTGCTTTTGTTGATTCTTTCACTGCACTGAGCCTTTACCATGTGCATTTATCTTGAGAAGGAAACATAAAAGTATGTATATGATACTGAATTGTTTCAACTCTCATTTTGTTTACAGTTTTTCAGGCTCAGACAGCAATAACCAGCCATGCCAAACAGAATAATAAATACCAGATCTTGTGGTGCTTACTCAGGCAAAATTTCTACTGGAGGTGACAGCAGTTCTGCCTGGGTAAGGACAGCAGGATTATGCCCAAGGTTTAAGTAGTTAAACCAATTAGTGAAAACTGATACTTTGTGCAAAAAGAAAAAGCCTATTAGCCATTTCCTGTAAAACACTATATTTTCTTCTCTTTTTTTTAAATTTTATTTTCCAGATTCTGGTGGGCTCCAGCATGGGTGGATGGCTGATGCTTCATGCTGCAATAGCACGCCCAGATAAAGTAGCTGCTCTGGTTGGAGTAGCTGTAGCAGCAGATCATGTTGTAACATCTTTTAAGAGGCTTCCCATTGAGGTAAATGTTGATGGTTGGATTTTGTGCAGTCTAAAAATATTACCAAGAATTTAAGAAATTGTTATTTAAACTGTACTTTCCTGCAAATTTTAGGGTAAGTTTTCTGTTTGATTAATGTAAGCTTACAGTATGAGACTAGTGTGAGCATTAGCCAGAGTGTGCTTATATTACTGTGGTTTAGAGGATGCGAAGTCAGATCCCTGCTGTTTGCAGTCCATTAGATTTCAGTGCTGAATATCTTATAGTTGTGTTGGAATTGGATCCTTGTGCTTTGAAGGATGGAGAAGTAGCCACTAAAGTAGTTGAGGTGGTACTGGATGAGATGAGTATGAAACAGCTTGTGTGCATAGAAAGGAAATTCTTTAGATTAGTTTGTTTGTAAAGTCTGTAAGGTTTAGGTAGTGGGAAGTGCCCTTCTGAGATTCTCCCTTGATGGTAATGATGTCTAGTCTTCAGGGAAGTAAATGAGGTGTTACATAGCAATAAATAATGTGTGTTTTAGAATAATTTACAATATTTTCCCAATTAGTTGGGTTTTTTCTAAGGTCCTTTGTAGTGTCAGTATTACTATTTAGGACTCAGAATCTGAAAATACTTAAGAATCTGGCAATACAGTATTTAGAGACACCTATTGTGGAAAAGACTGATCACTGGAAAATGTATTTTCCCTAGGATTTCTCCTTGTTTGAGGATCAGTGAACTGGTCAAAGCCAAGGAGATTTACTATTCATAGTGGCTATATATTTTTTTCTTTTCTGATAGACTCTGGCTAAGAAACTTAATTTCATTGGTGAATTTTACCTAGATTAATTTGCAGGACATATTTGGAGAGCAGCTTTTGTGACATGGTAGGGGATTTGTCTTCTCTGTTGCTGTGAGGAGAACAGGAATACACTTTTGCTAATAAAAATTAATAAGGTGAAATGTTATGCTTGAGGGAGTTTTACTGCTTTTAGAACAGAAATAAGTTGAGGTACTCTTAAGTACTCCTAACATCTGTCTCATCTATTCTTTGCTCTCTTTTTTTATAGGCACAAAAAGAAATAGAAGAAAAGGGTGAATGGAAGTATCGAACAAAGCACAATGAGGCAGGCTATTACTCCTTGACCTACGACTTTATCAGAGAAGCAGAAAACCACTGTGTGCTGAATAGTCCTATTCCTGTGACGTGTCCTGTACGCCTTATCCACGGCATGGAGGATGGTGATGTCCCCTGGCAGATCTCTATGCAAGTTGCTGACCGTGTTTTGAGCAAGGACGTGGATGTTATCCTCCGCAAAATCGGCCAGCATCGCATGAGTGACAAGGAGGATACAAAGCTCCTTGTGAATACTGTTGATGATCTCATTGACAAGCTGTCAACAGTAGCATAAGCTGAAGAGTAGCATTAGTGCATGAACTCCACACCTGACTCTTTTCCTTGAGTAACAGAAGCCTTGTTCTTACCCAGATGGTGGTAGGCCTGTGACTGTCACAGTAGGAACTGAGCTTTATCTGCTGTTTCCTTACCTCTGTTTCGTAAATACAGGTATTGTATTATTGCTGCATTTGCACACAGTCCAAAGTGTGAAGGAGTGCTGCTATTGTGTTCAGAACCTCTCCTTCACCACTTTAACCATTTTTTTCACAAATTTCCTACAGTTTTGTACTGACATGTTGATTACTTTTTGTTACTATTGGGCTGTACAGTAAAACTTTTATTTTCACATCTTTGACACCTATTACTGTCCTTCTGCTGTAACATCATTGTATCTTATGTCTGAAATGATCTGTGCAAAAGCAAAATACAACTTGAGTGTTTACTGAAGTTATTAGAATAGTGAGTACCATGAAACACAATAAACAGATTTCAGGTAAATGGTTATTTTGTTCTGAAATGCTGTTAAAAAGTGGAAGGCACACCCTGATGGTGTGCTTGGGGTACTACATAGGGAAGAATTTGACTTGTAAGAATGTAGGGCCTCAAAGCCTTAAGAGCTCACCAGAGGGTGTGTGTCATCTTCTCCAGGCTGTCTGTCTGTCGTTGTTTATTTGTGGGCCTACTGTTAAGGGAACAATAAATAATCTTGGTGTAAGCTGAAACTGGATCAATAAGGTGACTTCTTAAAAATGGGGAGTACCCAGTGCCACAGAGCACTGCTGCCTCTTTCCCATGACTTGAGAGCTGTAGATTGCTGGGAACAGTGTCTTCTTCAGCTGAGTGAGTCCAACCCTGAGAAGTTGTAAATGAAACTTGATAGTTGGATAATACTTAAAATATAAGTCCATAGAATTTAATAGGAAATGGATTTAATTGCAAATAGGACTGTTACCTGGGTTTTATACAGAAATACAGTACCATTTGTAGACTTGAGAGAGAGGAGCTTAAGTGAGAAGTTGGAATTAGTTCAGGCTGGCCTTAATGTGTAACATCAGCCAAAAACTTAAATTGTTTCTGGGTTCATTATTTGAAGTAGCAAATAGCATCATTACTGCTGCCTTAAAAGACTAAAGCTGCTGGGGGTAAGATGTTTCTAGAGAGTTTGTCATTTTCTGTTCTAGCTATGTCAGTAGAAGTGTGCTGAATGGGGCTTTGCTGAGGTAGTGGGTTTTAATTTTTAAAAACCCACCACAAACAAACAAGTGAAAAAAAAAAGAAAAAAATCCAGCAACAACAAAGCCTAAATTTTAGATGAGTTCCTGTGAAGTACAGTTTTATTTAGGCTTCAATACTGCAAAAAAGCAAGAAGCTGTGATGTAAAAAATTTGAATTTTGATATAAGAGTAAAAAAATATGGCTCTTGTTTAGATACAAATTTTCTACTTCAAGTGTACCAATTCCCTAACTCCAATTAGTCATAGAATCATAGAATGGTTGAGGTTGGAAGGGACCTTAAAGAGCATCTAGTTCCAGCCACCATACCACCATACCAGGGCAGGGATATGTTCCACTAGACCAGGTTGCTCAGAGCCACATCCAACATGGCCTTGAACACTTCCAGAGATGGGGCATCCACAGCTCCTGGAGGCAACCTATTCCTGTGCCTCACAGTAAAGAATTTTTCCCTAATTATCTGATCTAAACCTACCCTCTAAGTTTGAATCAATTCTCCCCCTTGTTCTGTCATGCTCATATAAGTAGTCTCTATCCAGCTCAGGATAATCTAGATTGGGATAATTGCTTGAGGAATTAGAACATTTCATGAAATCTTTTTCCCTAGTATTTCTGGCATAGACTGTTCTGTTTGTATCACTATGCAATTCACTTTAGCTTTGAAACCTCTGGAATATGTTTTTAATTTTTGAGAAAGTTAATGCAGATTGCATTCCTGGAGTTAGAGCTGTGTTCACGTTTATGTTGACTGTTAAGTTGTCATCTTTATATATATTTGTATGACTTGCATCTTGATAAGACCTAAAAAACAGATTTTGTGAGTTTAAAGATGCAGCCAAATCAAAATTATTTCAAAACTTTGTGTCCTAAGCCATGATAGGTTTTTCCAATCCTGTTTTGTCACATCTTAGATTTGTTTAGCATGTAATGGAAGAAAAGGCTGAAACAAGAAGACTGCAGTAATTCCAAAGTAATTAAGTTTAATTAATGCTAAGAGTTACCAGTTGTAATAGATATACTTTTTTTTCACATATATTAAAGTTACTTGAGTGACTGAAAAGTTTTGAGCCTTTTTTTTTAATAGGGAATTACACCTGTTAACACTCAATTTAATTCCTCAGACAAGGAAAAGGCTTTGTGTGCTTGCATAACGTGTAGCTGTGTATTCCTCTTGAAAGAGTTGCATTGTATTTGTGCTTCACGTTAGCCTTTATTAAATAATTGATATTTTACAGGTAAGGTGTCTGTTGCAGTGCCTTAGAGCAAGATAGGTGAAAGCAAAATTGAAGTGGAGCAGTTGTGTAAATTGTGTTCAGGAGGGTTTTTCCTTGTCTGCTGTTGGTGTTTTCTGTTGTTGCACCCTGCATTATTCTGCTGTAATAATATGAGGTGGGAGAATTCAGTGTAACAGGCTTGGCACAATTGTTGGGAATACAAAACTGCAGCATTGGTTGCTGAAACCACAGCAGTACTGAAAACTTAATCCTAGGGAAGGGGTTTTTGCTGCCACTTGTTTTGTAGTTCTGTTTTCCTTCTCTGCTGGTTAAATGGAGACCAGTGGTAGCATTTACAGTAGAAGTACACCCAAAGTTTGTTACATATGGCCTAAATGCAAAGGCACAGATGATAATTTCTTCATGAAGACAATATTCCAGGTAGTACTTTGAAATTCAGGGAATGCTAGTGTCCTTCTCTTTGTGCTCACTTCTTATTTTTGTAAATGTTATTTTATTATGTACATTTATTTTTCTTAAATGTGAAGAGCTGGCTCTGAGGTATACCTTGTGCAGACAGACCTTTTTCTCTGACTTTGCTGTGGTAGTTCCATTGATATTTATATTTTTGTCATAAGCATTTTCCCTGTGTTCATGCTGGAAATTACCAGAGTTTTGACTGTTGGCAACTTGGAATGCCTGAAAGAAGTGATAGTGATAACTAGGGAGATTTACATCCTACCTCTGAGCAGCTGTTGACCTACCAGGAAGTTTTGACAATCTGAAATAATGAGATATTCACATATTATGGTGTCATTCCAAATTGGTACTGTTTTGTCCTCTCTGTTAATGCCTGGGGCATTGCTTTTTTCTTTGCCAGTAGATGCCTACATAGTAATTATTTTCGGTATTAGTCATGTTTAAAAACTAGTATTTCAGTCCTCTGCAGAGATACTGTATTAAAAGAAGATACTTCACACTTGGAAAGCTCTGCATGGTGCAGATTTTATAATTAATTATGTTCTGGTTTAGTTTTTTTTTAACAGACTGCTGATTTGTTGATAAATGCAAAGTATATTTTGTTAATATATAATGTACATTACCTCAACAATAAGCTTGATTTGCATGAAATAATCAGTTTCTAAAGCTTATTCAACTTGTTTCCTAATAAACAAGTGCTCTTATTCTGATCTGAGCTGTGCTTACACAGTTTCAGATACGTGTATTTTTATCTTGTTAAATATTCTACTTGTTTTGTCTCTCCTCTTGCTTGGCTTTGTATTAGACACCATCTGGTTTGGCTTTTTGGTTTTGAGAGTTTTTTTAATTTAATTGGTGTTAAATGTTTCATGTAGTTTCAGTTTAGCTAAGCTGTTTTCTCTTGCATCAACACTAAATGCAAACAAGGCAGTGTTCACAAAAAAAGCCTGGCTGGATAGACCCTAGAAGAACTACCTCCTGCTGTTTCATTTTTATGTTAATTTTGGTTACATGCTCTCTTGGACATACTGTTATTCAGTGGGGTTAAAAGATTGATGGTACCATACTTTTCATATCAAATTAAACCGTGCTTAGAGAGGACTCAACTGGTGACTTGTCTGCAGCTGCTCCAGTATCTTCAGTGCTCCAGGCATGCTGCAATACAGAGTTGCAACATTTTCTGAACCAATGCTGTGGTCAGAGTTTCTACATTAGGTTTGTGCTTGTAATTTCTTTCTCCTCTGCGGCAGGATAAAACCCGAACAAGTAGGAGGGAAAAAATCGTGTCCTTGGGAATAATGAGATTTGAACATGTTTTCTAAGCTACTCAGTTGTGCTGGAACAAAGAGACCTACCTTACCCTTTCATATTTTTTTAAGTTCTGAAAAATTAGGTTATACTAAAGACTTCTGGGGAAATATAAGAGGGTTTTGTGTTTGACCTGTCTTTGGGATGAGCAATCTCTCTGATTTGTGTTGATGACTAAATTCATTAATATGTATATGAATGTAACACAACAGTGTGCACTCTCACCCTTATAAGTTTGTTCTCAAGCCCATCAGGGACAGGAAAGGCAGAGGGAACTCAGCCATTGTATTAAATAGCAGCCAGCTTGCTGAGCATGAGGTTTTAATGCCCCTGTCCATGGCACTTTGCTCCTGACAAGTATTTTCTAAGGGAAGATTTTACTGTTGGGAAAGAGAGGCAGAGATGAAGGTCACAAATGCACTGCTCACAGATTTACTGCTTGTTGGTCAATTTTTATAGCTCACATTTGCTTTGTGACTGTAGCACCTCATCTCTCTTCAATATATATTTGCCTGAAACAGAAAAATGTTGCAGCCTTGGTCACGTAATGTGTAAATCTGAATTAGAGGACTTACTGCAGGTCTGGTTGTAGGCTTGACCTTGTATTTCCCTTTCAAGTCCTGTATATGTATGCTATGTGGTCCAGTGCTTCTTTTCCATTAAAGAGAAATGGGCATCCTCCATATGATGCAGTAATTGCAGCTCACAGGTAGACACATTTTTCAACCTGCTACAGTCTCTTGGTTCGTCTGGCAAGGAGCTTCAGTCAGCTCTGCATTTATATTTGGAAGGAAAAGCAAATGACAGCTCCTAAAACTTCCAGTCATTTGGTTCTGAAATTAAAACACATATTTGACATGTTTCTAGGCCAGCACGTGAAAGGTTGTGTTCTTTTTGGGCCTTCTGATCTGCTGTCCACTTGCCTCCCACGTGGCAACATGAGAAGGTCACTGCTGCCTGCTGGGGTGGAAGCAGGTGCTCGTGTCAGTGGCAAAGGTCTGCTGAACAGTGGCATGCTGAGGGGCTGGAGTGATGCAAGTGGGCTGCACAGACTGTAACCTGGGGAAGGCATTCCCTGAAGCTGCCTAGGATCAGCTCTTGTCCTTACAAGAATCCTCAGGTTTGGCGGTTAATTGGTTATGGCTTGCTGGCAAAAAAAAGTGTGCCAGAATGTGCTAGTCCTTGGGACAGTAGCTCTTGAAAAAGTTCCTTAGAGCAATCAGTATGAAACCTGGGTTTCTTTCAAAGGAGTCTGTTAATCCAGCACAAAACTTAAGAGGTCCTGAGAATTCAAATGCACAATTTACCTCCAAGCTCATCTTGAATACTGGGAATGCTGATAATTATATCCACAGGAATTGGTTTCCAGCACTAAGTGGTAACTGTTTCTGCTGGCAAGCTGCTTGGAAGGTGGTCATTGACTTACAAAATCTCCAGAAACAGTGACTCCAGAAACACTCCTGTTCATGGCAGCCTTAGAAGCTGCCTTGTTCTGCAGGCTGGAGTATTGGTGCATTCTCTTTTGTCACACATATAGGAATGTCCTTATTTCCTGAATTACTTTTCTTTTAAACCCAAATTTGAGGTGTTCCAAGTATGCACTTGCTTGGGGAGTAACATCTTCAGAGTTGGCAAAGAAACCTTTTTGCAGGTGGAGACACTTGCTTAAGTTAGCACTTTTTGTCTTCAAGGACCTCTAGATTGTAGAAGTTAGATGGGGAAGTTAGAATTTCTAAAATTCATGTTGTCCCCTGCTTCTGATAACTCTGCCACCTGTTTTTGCAGAGTTAAAAAGAAGGCAATATTCCAGTATTACCTTTTACCCCTCATCTGACTAGTTCTCTTGTGTAGTACATCTACAGGTATCTTACGACAAAGCGAGGCCATGCATAAAACCAAGGCTCTGCAGAGCATTTCCTGCCTTGAAGCTCCCAGAAAAAGGCCCTGTACTTGAACTGAGCTTGTACTGGACCTGAGCATCCTGTCTGCAACTCTAGAAAACCTGACATCACACATAGACATTGATGCAGGGAGGATCTTTGAGCAGCTCTTCAGATGTTTCCTTTTGAAGGGAGGTGCTGTTAACTCAAAGTTTTGGAAAACTCCCTCTTTTTGTTTTGGTTGGGGTTTTGTCGTTGTTGTTGTTTTTGGTTGGTTGGTTTTTTTAACTTAATAATACAGTGGCCTACCAGGGAAATGGAGCTTGAACTTCACAGTTATTGCTGGATAGCTTTGGTGATGGGGATTCAACCCACCATACTTTGTATGGTGCTTGGGATAGCTGAAATACCAGCCTCTTTCTAGGGAATTAATTGCCAAACAGTGAATCTGACAAAGGTTATTGATTGCTCTGTGGTAGGGTAGGTTTTACTTTTTCTTCTGTATTCTAGTTGGTAGACACTGAAAGCTGTTGAGTTACCCTGGATCTACACATGGGTAGTGAGCTAATTAGTGTCAGTTTTGTTGTTGGTTTTGGCAGCATTTGTTTATAGGCTTACAAAGATTTTTTTAAATTTATAGGATAATATTGTGATTATTTGGGAGCATAAGGTGAGTCATGGTGCTTACAGGCACGAAATGTTCCTTCAATTACTCAAGCTTCAGCCCTAGTCATAGATTTTTAGTCATAAATTCTAGTCTTGTATTGCCAAGAAAAATAGGAGGATAAAATCCATTAGAAGCGGAAGGTGAAGTGTTCCAATGGTAGTACCTTGGTGCTGTAAACCTGCCTCTTTCTTCCACATCACATTTCTAACCATCAGGATTTAATCTGACTGTGTCTGGTATAAGGAACTTGAGCTTCTTTAGTTTTCCTTTAACTTGTAGGTGCATGTACTTGCCATTACTTAACTTCTGATTTTGGGGAGATAAACAGGTAATCCTTCTAATGTGATTGCTGTAAAAACTCTAATTTTCAGTCTTCCAGTTACTGGAATCGCTATTTAAATTTACTTCACTCTTCCACTCTTTTTTATGAAGAGTAATTGTCAGAACTGGATGTGATATTCCTTCCCACTGCTGTTGGTGCACCTCCCATATTTTATTCAGCCAAGCCCTCCAATCACAGGTTTACCCAACATCTTCATCATCCTCTGCACTTTTTTTTTACATCTGTTTTGTCATAGGACAGAGTGCTGCATTCTTAAAAGTACTTTCTCAATGATGGCTGGACTTTGGCTGCAATAAGACACTTTTTGTCTGCTTTCAAGGAGATTTCTTTATCTTTTTTGCTTACTCACATGAGCCAGATCTTCTTAGGAGCCTGGGGGTTTTTTGTGACTTCTAAAACATTGAGGCCTGGGAACATATTCTTGTATGAAATGAATAAAATATACACCATCATTAATGATTTTTCAGTTACAGTCATATTACAGGATCTACTAGTTAGCCAGCTTTAATCTCTTTAATATACGATGTTGTTTCAGAATTGGTAGCCAATTCTAATATATTACAGAGCATTTAGCAAATTGCATCAACATTATCACTTAAAAAAATTATTCCATTGTTTTCCCCAGGATTGATGGCACAGAAAGCAGGCTTATGATTTGTTTAGTGGTACTTTGGAAAATAGTGGTGGGGAGTTGGCATTTTTCCAATCCTCTGCAGTTTCCCAGTTTTTCAAAGCCTTATTAAAATTGATATTGATGGACAAGCTTTTCAGCTTTCCCAGTGTGGAACGGTCCCTCGAGAACAGGTTGCATAGCCAACATCTGTGAAGGGGTAAACCTCTGCTCTGCAGCTTGAGTTAAATTACTCATCCCTGCCCCCAAGTTAGGAAACAGAGTCAGAGGCTGATGCAAAGGTAGTGAAAACCTTGTTGCCAGTGAGCATTGAGCCCCTTGGTGTGACCAGAGACAGCCAGACACCCCAGGTACCTTCATTCTGAACACAAAAAGATCTGAAGGTGCAAAATAAAGCTTATTGGTTGTGGGACTGGCCAAAGAGTGTGAAGCCCAGCCCTGAACAGCTGCTTGAAGGGAAAGGATGTCAAATTCATATTCTGCCTCTCCCTGTTGCAGCTGCAGCCTGTTCCTTCTCTGATCTCCAGGCTGGGCTTGCAGCCTTGGTTCCTGCACATCCACTGTGCCTTCAGCCCCGTGCTCACTGAGATGGAAATGCTCAAGTGGTGGCCCTGTCACGTAGCATGCTCTGAGTTATGTAATCAACTGCTTCATAGGGGTTTAAAACTACCAGTGCAGAGAGGAGAAAGCACTAAATGAAATGCCTGTGGAGGACAACAATGAATTAGGTCATCTATTAAATTTTTCATCTCTTGAGTCTGTTCAAGCCCAGCAGCACCAGAAGAAGTATAAGTCTGAGAATTCAGAATCTTAAAATGAGAAAGTAATGGGTGAAGAGCCCATTATGAAACAGACATACAAGGAACTGTATTGCTTTCCCCCCTTTTTTTTTACCTTTCTGAATGCAGCAGCAGGACTTTTGTTGGTCAAACTGACTGTGTATCCATCTCGAGTTTATCAACCTCCTTGCATATCAAGCTGAACATTAGTCATTTGCCAAAAGGAAACTATTTTGTACCAGGGTGGATAATGCAGCGTGAATGAAAGATATTTTTCAAAGTCTTGTGTAACTCAGAAAGAAGCAAAATTATTTTATTTTATATAGGATTAAATCGGACCACAAGAAAAGTCTCGTCTTAACTCTTCTCTCGCCTTCCACATTGTATGAGTGGTATAATCAAAATTTAAACCACTGTACATCGGCATAGCTCCCTTCCTATCACTGGAGGTTAGCTGACTCCTAGCAGCAGAAAGTAAAATCCTTGTGCTTTATATAGGTTTGCTGGTTTTCAGTGATTTCCCCTTGGCTTGTTTTTCAGGATACCATTCTACTATTTGATAGCTTAATATATACTGATGAGAGGGTGATAATAATATTCTACCACTTTCCTTCTCTTCCTTCACTTTCCATCCTATTGTCCCCTTGTTCAAACTTTTTATCAGCATTTGAACAGGGCAGAGGAGAAATTATTTGTCACGCTCTCAGCCTGTTATCAAGATGCAGAACAGGGAGAAAAAAGGTTTGTTTCTGGCTTATGATTAAAAATAAACTAAATGTGTGGTAATTTTTGTCACCTTCATTTAACAGAGTGCCTCTATTTGTGTTTCTGCCTATCTGTCACGGGGATGCTTGGTGCAGTTTGGGTTGATGCAGACTAGGTGGAGTAAATCTGAGCCGGTGGGGTGAGCAGCGCAAGGCTGAGGAAAGATGCATGGAAACAGACCACAGATGGGCGAGACAAACAGGATCCCTGGGCTGTGACTGAGGAGGCAGGTCTCTTTAATGGCTCTTAGCAACGCCCCTGCTCTGACCCTCCTCATATGTGAGGAAAATCAAATCAATACACTGTTCTTCAAACCACGATGCAGCAGCAGCAGCAGGGCATTGTGGCAGCCTTCGTCTCTTAAATTCATCTTCGCTTTTCAGTGTGCTGCTCTCTGGATATCCCTCCTTGCATCTCTGCTGAGGAAGATACTGACTGCATTCCTAATCGGATTGCTTAAGCTCCCATGCACAACCTTCTTCTTATTAGCAAGTATTAGGTAGGCAATTTTAAAGTGCTTTTGGATTTGCAGGCAGCTGTAATGTTGATCTGACAACCCTATTGTATTCTCTATAAACATAGCAGAAGCCTCTCTTTAAAACCTACTGTGTTTTAAATCTTGCTTTTTTTCTGTTTTTGTGGTTGGGCAGGGGGGACTGCTGCTTTTTCCTTCTTTTTAATAAAGATGTAGCTGATTTGTGCTTTTGGAAAAGGATATTCCCTCACTGATCCCTCCCCTGTTCTGTGGAGCTATAACCCGGTGCCATACAGTTACTTTCAGTGTTGATGAACATCTGTCCAACTGTTTAACATTTAGGGCAGGCTGCTCACTCTTTTATCCTTTAATTTTTCTGTGCATACTTCAGAGGTGTAGACTGGGACTTTGCCCACTAAGTTCTCCCTTGTTTCCAGAGATGGCTAACAGAGGACCAAGCTATGGCTTAAGCCGAGAAGTTCAGGAAAAGATTGAACAGAAATACGACCCGGAATTAGAGTCTAGACTGGTGAACTGGATTATTGTACAGTGTGGAGAACAGATAGAGCACCCTCCTCCTGGAAGGCAACATTTTCAGACCTGGTTGATGGATGGAACGGTGAGTGTTTTGTCCAATTGCCCACTTCCATGTTTTTATTATGCACAGTGCCCCTGTGTTCTGTCTTCATTTAGATAAATTGGTCAGATCTCATGGTCAGTGCAGAAATATATGTCTTAGTATCAGAGTTATTTCCTTTTGACCAGGAGTCTTAATCTCAGAAGATAAATTATTCTACTAGCGCACTGAGATCAGTACAATATTTATGATTCTTATGAGTCATGCATGTTTTATATATAAGCATGACTCATTCCTTCAGCATTTTTTTTCTCATGCAGTTAAATGAGATCTTTTTTAAAATGATAAGTATACTTTTATCTTAAAGAAATAATCAGTTTTGACAAGGAAAGGTGAAGAGATATAGCAAATTTGAAGGATAGGATTGTGTCATAATTGTCTTCTTGGGAATAATTCTGTAGCTAAAACATTGAATCCCATTGGTTTATTGAACAACAGGCAGATGCTGCTGTTTGCAGTGGCTGTAAGACTGTGCTAATCATTGAATCTCTGCCAAAGTGACTTTAACAACATTTCAATTGACATTGCTTATTTTTTGGCTTGGGCATGAGGCTTCTTCTCTGTCAGTTGTTATGTAACCTCTAGAAGTGATTGCTTTGTTGTTTCTAGCAGATTAGGATTTGTATGGTTAGGCTTTTGCCTCAGTTAATGAAAGATTTAATGCTTTTCTAATATACTTTGATTATTATCAATTCACTTTTTTTATTTTTCACTGAAGAAATTATGTCCCTGACAGAAACTGGCCAGGTCAAAAGCATTATGCAGCATCATTTTGTGTGCAGAAATTGCCATCTAGTTTGGTGCCTGCTTTCTAATTTTGTTTCTGTCTTTATCTCTCAGCTGTTATGCAAGTTAATAAACAGTTTGCATCCAAAGGGAAATGAGCCTATTGCAAAGATCTCTGAATCAAAAATGGCTTTCAAGCAGATGGAACAAATTTCTCAGTTCTTAAAAGCTGCTGAAATCTACGGAGTAAGAACAACAGATATTTTCCAGACAGTGGATTTATGGGAAGGTAAAAATAATAAACTGAAAGTCAGTTTACAGTCTTCAATTTACTTTGCTTTGATGTGTATTTTGTCTAGGCATATTCTCTAATGTAATTATCTTTTGTTTCTGTTTGCCTTACCTCATTACCATGTTCTTCCAGTGCTGCATTATTTCCTCTGAGGGATTTATATTACCCTGAGGGCATAACAGAACCTTTCCAAGCTCATGTGTTATCCAAAACCCCATCATTCTGATAGAAATTCAGAGACTAATAAAACAACTGTTCTCTCTGCTAATTATTTAAAAGTAAATAGCTCCTAGTAAAAACATGGGAAGCCCTGATTTTCTGATTACAAAATTTTATCGCAATCTTCAAATTGTAAGCAAAGCTTAAATTGGAGCTAAGAAATGCATTCCCAGGAGCATTTAAGCCTCTGTGAAGCTTATGAGGCTTCATTTATGAGTAGTGAGAAACAAAACTCACTGCTTAATGCCATGTTAGCTGAGCTTCTCTCTCTAAGGAGACAGTCTTTTAGGAGAGGTCACTATGGCAACAGCAAAAAAACTCAGGGTGCTCCTGTGGTTTTACGGTGAGACAGGTGCAGTCTGTCTCCATCCCAAGCTCAAAATGGAAACTGCTTGTTCTAGTTGCTGAAGAGCTGAGTCATTTGTGCATTCACGGGGCTGGTTTTGCCCACTTCTGTGGTGGTACATCCCACCCTGGTGCTCTAACCGAACACGCCGTGTGTCCTGCATCTCCCTGGACAAGGTGATGCCATGCTTTGGCTGAGTGCTCACAGCAAAGACAGCTGCAGGGTAGTGAAAGGCTCATATGAAAGGGTCAAAAATCTTCCATGAGAATCAAACAGTGGAAAGAGGAAAACAATCCACTGAGAAAGCTGGCCAGCATAGTTTGTGTAGGAGTACACACTGAGAGAAAAAAGTGGGGTGTGTTTTCACAGGCAGTCGGGATATACGTGGAAGACATCACTCCTCTGAAGGACAGCTGGAGAAATGAAGGACTAGGGAGCTCTTCATGAATGGGTTAGAGGGAAAAGACTTACTGACAGCTGGAATTACTGGGATCTGTAAATGTCTCAGAGTGCCAGATTGGCTTGACAAATCCGTACCTTTGGCACAAAGGCAGGATTGTTTCTTCCAGTTCAGTCTTTAGTGTTTTATGTAATCTATCTTTACATGTCTTAAATGAAGGGATTTTCACTTCCCTGAAGTAGCACCTTCCCACCCTCAGCCTAGCAAGCTGTTGAGAGAAAAGCTTCATCTATCTTGTAGGGGATGATAATCACTCATTTCAGATGTTGTTCTTTGCAGTCTTTTGCAACTCATGATGGCTTCCCACCATGCATATGAAAATCTGGTACATTTATGCTTTCCTCCTGAGGAAAAGGACTTGCTTTGAAGACAAAATGCTCTTAATGCTAGTGGTTGTCTCCTAATCTCCTTTCACTCATCACTTTTCTCGACAGATATAAGGTGAAAAGATAGTAACTTCTAGAGTACAGGAAGTCAAAACACAACTTGCAACCTAGGAGGAAGATATACAAGGCTTTTCTTCACTGTTATTTTAAGACTTCCCAAAGCTAATCTGTGACTCCTCACTTTCCCACTCCCTTATCAACCTTCCTGCTGCTCATTTCAGTGCTGGGATAAAACAGTATGTCTGCACAGCAATGAGAGCTCTTTGTGTCTTCCCATAACTCTGACCTCTGGCATCTGTGCTGCTTCAGGGCTGAATTGTCTGAACAGGGACGCATTAGCTGGGCAGAAAGGACAGTCTCTTTTTCATTGCTTCATAATTGCAACACTCCTACACTTCACTTTATAATCTCTTTAGAAAGAGAGATGTCAATGTATGTTTATAGGGAAAGAAAAGTGTGTGACTGAGAAACAGCTTTCCCCTGGCACTAATTGTTTTCTGTGAGCTTTTGCTTTGAAATTCTTAGCAATGATTAATGAAAATGTTTTAGGATATGATCTGCTGTTGGCTGTTTCAAATTCACTCAGTCCATCTGTTGCATTTTTCTTCATATCTGAGGCTTCTTGATCCAAGGGAAGTATCATCTCTCTTTTGGCCCCTTCTTAGGTAAATGTACTGTGCTGAGCAGCTTTCCCTGATCCACACCCAAGACATGTTTGCTGCCTTTTGCAGATTTCTCTTTGATATACTTCCAGGCAGGCAAGAGGCAGCTGCACCACTGGGTATTTGTTAAACATTTACAAAAAAGCATTGCAGGAGTACTCTGCAGAGGAGTTCTCCATCTTTGTGTTTGAACCTTCTTTCTGGACCTAGAGAGGAGGTCCTTCCAAAAAAGGTTTCCCCTAAAGAGAAGGGCTTAGCACAAGAAGTGAGCAGAGACCCCTTCCTCCTTGTTTTAAGAACAGTGCCAAGTTCCTCTACAAGGCTGTGCTATTCAAAGCACACTGCAAAGGACACTGAGATGCAGGAGTGTCATCAGTGTGGGTCCCTGCAGAGAGGCTGAAGCTGTGGGCCAGGTGGGAGGCCCATATGGCTGTCAATAAACAAGTACTGGAGCTGAGGGAAGGCACTGACTACAATTTGCTGCAATACCAGAGTCAAACCCGGCTTCAGGAAAGGTGTATGATCCCTTCTGTCAGGTGGCTGCACTGGAAATTTAAAATTTTTCCCTATATATATATATATACTTTTTTTTTTATTTATTTTTTTTTTTTAATGCTGACCACCAAGCCCTTTGTATCCTTCGCTGGCAGAGGGCAATGAAACGAGACCACTGGGATTCAGGTCTTCCCTCACCCACAGCACTCCTGATATGCAGCAAGGAGTCTCTGCAGAGCAGAGCCATGGCTTTGTTTTGTCACGTGCCATTCAGCTCCCACTCACTCAGTTTTCCCCCTGCAGCATCTCCCACTCGTCACTGACAAATAAAGCAGAGCTGAGCACAGAGCGTGGGGGGGCTGCCAGATGGCTCTGCAAGGCTGATCATCATATTTCACTGCCTGCCTTTTGTTCCTTCTGCTTTTTTTCTTCACTTGCCGTCATTATTCAGCTGATTCACTTTTAAATCCTTCTCTGCATCTCCTTTCATCCCAGGCAGTCACTGCACTCCTGTTATATGGGAGGCATCCCAAGGACGCTGTACGTGGCATCTGTTACAGCATATGGTGCATCTGCTGCTCGGGGGAGCTCTGGGGCTCCTGCTCATGCTCCTCTGGGTGTGCCTGTGGATGTGAGCCTGGGGGATGTTGGCTCTGCAGCCACCGTCCTGAGCAAGGACCCTGTCTGATGCTCTTTGCCTTAAATGCATTAAAATGTAAAATATAGGATGTAAAATACATCCGTTCTGGAGTGCTGACAATTTATTTTCTGAGCAAATGGTCCCCTGCAGACAGGATTTCTATAAACTTTAGTAGTCCGTATGACAGCCACAGTTGGAAGCTGATAGATGTTTTCAGCTTTAGTGTGCTGTCCTCACTTCAGCCACTGTGTTAAAGTGCATCTGCCTGTAATCAGGGCAATGCACTACATAAACACAGAGTGTGCACTGCTCCCTTCCCTCTACACTCCAGCTTGTCTACAGTTCATTAATATTGGTCCACTGGAGGTATTTCTGAATTCTGTTATCACCCTGTCTGTGGTGTCTCCTTTTTTCTGAATTGCTTGTTTTCACATGTGAAGAACCAGAATCAGATCCGTTAACTAGATACAATACTTTAGGAAAGAGGGAGAAACGGAATGAAAGAGGGGAGGGGAGGGGAGTAATAGAAATGTTTTTGGAAGGATTTCATAAGGGAGAAGAAAAGGCGGATTTCCAATAACTTACCACCTCACACAATTGGAAATACCTGCTGCAACTTATTTTTGCTAGAAAGTATTCCAAAAAGTAGCATGTCTGGATTGGGTAATGAGTTATGTAACTTTCTTTTGGCTAATGATGAGACAAGCCCTGATTTTTTGACGTGAGGAATGAAGTACGATAGCACAGAGATAATGTGGAAGAACAGTGGGCCAAATGAGAAAAATTGAAGGTATGACACTGAATAGCATCATAGGAAGGTTTAGGGAGGTTCTTCAATGGTTAATTTGGGAAGGACTAATAGAATTTATCTGCATAAGAGCTCCCAGAACTGCTGTGAGCTCTGTTAGCACAGGGATCAAACTTACTCTGAATAAACTGAGACACAGCACTGTTATTTAACACACTATTCTCCTTCAGCCACATTTTACTGATTGTATCACCACTATTTGTATACCAAAGTAATCACTCCTTAGGAGAAAATTTTGTCAAAGGGATTCTATAGACTTAAAATGGTATGAAGGAAGGCATTAAAATAATCAAAGGCCTGGAAATCTAGAAATGTCTGAAAAATTAAGTTTTGCTTTAACTCTGCCCCTTTGTTGACTTTTAATAAGCTCTTGCATTAAGTACTTTCATTTCAGCAGTGGTAAGATAGCATTTATAATTCTATTAATGCACATCTTCAGGGACCTGAGGGAGTTAGTTAATACATCGGATAAAACTGTTTTTCAGTGTGCCAAGCTATTTGTTGTGCAAGGATTTCCTGTGTTAATTCCACTGTCTGGTTTTCCAGGGAAGGACATGGCAGCAGTGCAGAGAACCTTAATGGCTTTGGGCAGTTTGGCAGTCACCAAGGATGACGGCTGCTACAAAGGAGATCCCTCCTGGTTCCACAGGTAAAGTCCAGAGCTGTCTTCCCTGGGAAGCTGGTAATATCATCTGCCTTTAGGCTTTAAGGAGATTTATTGGGAAAGGAAGGAAAGAATATTTCCCAAGTTTCCTTGTAATAGGGAGGTTTTTCTCTCTGGAGGCTAGAGAAGGGAAGCAGGAGAAGTGTACATTTGTCATCAGGTTTGCTCTCTCACATCAGACAGAAAGACTAATGAAGACCAGGAAGTTAAGGAAAGGATGTCTGTGACCCCCCAAGGAGTGACCCCTTCACTGAGCAAAGAGAAGGCATGAAGTCTCTCTACTTTTTTCATCAAACCAAAAATTATTTTATTTCCTAGACTTCATTTTTCTTGGGGAGCACCACTTATCTGTGAAGAATTCACTGTCTTGGCAAAGCTGTTTATTTGTTCTGAAATTCCATTTGTTTTGGCTAGGGAGGCTGTAAAGCAGGAACAGGAAGAAAAGGAAATCCTCCCACAGTTACTCTCCTGCCCCACAGGAATATTACTTGACATGAGTTTCTGCCATCCAAGAGTATCTCTTACACAGAAATGTCAAAGGCAGGTTAGCAAAGAGTGCTGACTGCTCGAATTTTCTTTGCTTGAAATTTCTGATGTGTAGGTGAGGCTCAGCAAAAATAAAGCAAACTTCACTTTGTCTTGAACCCTGAGCTGATTAAACTGAATCTGAGATTTGAATTTTAGGTGAATAAATGCAAACTCCTATGCATTGTTCTTATGAAATCAGGTTACATTAACTTAATACACTGCACAAATAGATTTATATTTATGGAATATAATTAGGTTTAAAATTGATTTCAAATCCAGTTGCATTCTTTAATATAAACCAGACGTGAAATCACTATGACCCAGACAGACTTATTTGTTTTATGTAACTAAAACAAAGTCCCACATGGAAAAATTAATTTTCATCTGGACTCTTAATTGTGGGTGGGAACAGTTTTTGTTGGCACAGATGAAGATGTGATCACCTCCCTTCTCTTCTAGCTGTCTGTCCAGCCTGTACTGCTTGGATAGCCAACCCCTATCCATTGCAGTTCCTGTAAAATACCATGTCATAGCCACTGCCTTAAGGAAAGCTGGTGTTTAGAGCACGTTGCCAGTCAGGAGCTGTTTTCAGAGTAGCTTCCCTATCCCTTTGGGCAGACCAAACCCCCTCCCTCCCACTGCCACCCAGTGTTACTCATAATTCAGGGCTTTCAAGCTGGTTCTTAATCGCCTTAAGTTAAATTGAGAGACCAATGTCAAACGGCATAAGAATATCCATGCAGGGATCTACAGTGATTAGGATAATGCCACACTTGAGCTAAGCCATTTAACTTTCCATTGCCAGTGTCTCACATCCCCAGTGCCATCAGACTGATGCTCCCTTCCTTGCATGCCATACCATGGATCCATAGCTCTTTGTTATCCAGTGGCTTGGCAAACACAAGCACTGGCGTAAAGTTGGCACAGAAATTTGACAGATCTGGTTTTAGGTAAGAGTGATGCCAGACAGGCCAAACAGAACTTGACATAGTGTGAGACACTGCAGGTGAGTAAATTTGCCTTCACCTCTTTCCTTAGTCTCAGTTAAGGCCATTTCCACCCATCTATAAACAAATGTACACATTATCTGTAAGACAATCATATACTAAATGTGGGGCTTATGGTGGTAAAAATCTATATGATCCAAGCTATATATATAATCAACTTTTATTAGCATATCCAGGCTATCCTTTGGTCTATCCATTTATTTCTTCTTTGCAGTTCTCATTTTTTCCCTTGTTTAATTACTTTTTGACTTTCTGTGGAAGTACTCATCAACATAGCAAAAAATTCTAGAGGAAAGAGAAAAGAACAGTAGAACGCTTTCCTGTTTTTTAAATTACAATAGAGGCAGACACAGTGAACCTGAGATTCAATTAGGTAATAGGAGTTGTTCTAAAAACATCCTCTCATGGAGATCCTGGCAGTAGTTTGCTGCCTGTGTAAGTATTCTGGAAAATAAATTAAGCAGCAGTGAGAGGGGTCTGCTTTCTGATCCTCCAAAACAGTGAGCTCTCTGGCAAAGAGCTCTAGTGGGATCTATAGTCTGTACTTCCCCACCTGAGGACTCATTCTGAAAAATGACTGGTCAGTCCTGATGTCCTGTGGATCTTTCTCCCCCTTCTGCTTTGCTGGGCTTTCATGTGGACATGAGTTCATCTCCTGCAGTGTCCTGAACACCCTGAGCCTAGCAGAGAGTTTAAATGCTTTTTTGGACTTGAGCCAGGGTTTTCAGCACAGTGCAGGATCTGACCCTCACAGAGAGGATCATGTTGATGGTTTTCAATCACAGCAGGTACCTAATCTAGTATTCTCATCTAGTGGAGAGGTGGGGAAGAAAAGGGGGACTGTAACTCGTTGCCATATTGCAGCGTAACCTGATCACAGGACAGGGACACAACAGGGAAATAGATTCTACCCTCATGGGAGTTGGGTTTGGTAGATGGAAAACCTCCCTCAGTCTGGGACTCTGCTGATTCATATGGCTCATTTGATAGCAACAGTCTGATCTTCTCCATCGTAAATCACTTGTTTTCCCTTCCTAGTAGAAATGAAAGATGAACAGTTTCTTGTGAGGCAGCAAACTTTTGTCCTTCTTAGCTGCCACTTTGGCCTTCAGTGCTAGTTTCAGGGAGAAAAAGGCTCCCTTTATGCTCCAACAAAGGTTCATTGATCCCAAGTGCCTTTGAGACCAGAGACACTGAACAAAAGTGGTCAGTATGTTTTGACAGAAGATAAAGGACTGTCATACTGTTAAGACACAGGTGCAAAGGGCAAAATCTATTGCTTGGGAGGTGAGAGATCTGGAAATGGCAACAAAGCAAACATTCTATCCTGCAGACAGCCAGTGTCCCCTCTGCAAAAATGAGCAAGTCTCTTCTCTGACCCATTGCTGCTCTGGATACACTCAGCTTTTATTTACTCCACTGAGTTAAATTATACCAGTTTTTACTGTTGTTCTAGACAGGCATCAACTTGCAGTACAGCACAGGTAAGTGTCTCATGGATCACATCCCATGGACTATAGCTGTTGAGAGCTATAGGGCTCAACACAAATTAACCCTATTTTATATTTTATGTACAGCACTGCATAAATAGTTTACCTGTCATTGCTTCTGGGGAAGTCCCTTGGGATTCTGGAGTAACAGGGACAGTGAAAGTCTAAAGTGTTGTAGGCATGGGATGGTGCAAATGACCTATTGCATTACAAGGGATATGAGCCAATTTCTGGTTGATTTTCATTATCACAATCCCGGTGTGGTTTCATGACCATACACAGAATGATGGTATGTATGTGTGTTGCTTTTTTCCCGTGTGTATCTGGACAGGAAAGCACAGCAGAATCGACGAGGATTTTCAGAAGAGCAGCTTCGGCAGGGACAGAATGTAATAGGCCTTCAGATGGGCAGCAACAAAGGAGCATCACAGTCGGGTATGACAGGCTATGGGATGCCAAGGCAGATCATCTAAAAGCATCTCTGTCTGTGGAGAAAACACTCTTTCTGCAGCATGGTCTGTTAAGGAAAAAAAAAAAAAAAAAAAGAAAAAAATGCTTATTAGTTCCCTTTCTGCCTGGTTTTTAATAGTTAGTGCTCTCTAAGGTTTGGGGTATTTTTGGTTTGGTTTGTTTTCTTTGCAGCTGCAAGAGTTCGCCTAGGAACTTGGGTTTTTGTGGTGGTGTGTGTCAGTCCACAGCACGTGCGCACTGCTGCCTCCTACTTTTCACTTCTGAACTATGCAAAGACAATTATTCTGTATTAATTTATTTGCAAAGTGTTATCTTCCATATTTGTCTCACACTGCACTTGTATTTCAACCAGTAACCTCGTTCTTCAATTCAGTGATGATATTGTTTGACTGAAGAATAAAGACAAATTAAAGACACCTCAAAGACTCGTTATTTAAAGGAGGTAAAAGCCAAAACCAACGACCACATGGTACAGTGCAGATGAGTTAAATATTTTCATTTTCAATGGTTAATCTCTCTTATCTCTACCCAAGAGCCCTCTCTGAGTGACTCTCTGCTATAGTGTTAACAGTCTGTGTTACATGTTCAATTTAGTATTTGTCTGAAGGCACACCCAAAGTATTTACCTAAAAAGAAGAAAAGATTTATTATCCACTGAGTCTGACTCATGTAGTCCCAGCCAATTTAGCTCAGATTTTTCTTGACCTAATGTGCTGGGTCATCTGCAGCCCACAAACTTGTGGGTCGAGCTAAAATCAGTTTTGTAGGGAAAGCAAAAGCTGTCTGTGAAAACAAAGGAAAATTAGGCTTAATTCACTATTTCCCTTCAGCAGGCAGACATTTAGCCATTTCCTGGAAATTCCATGACATAATACACATGGGATATCCTTTGGCCAGATGGGGTCAGCTGTCCCAGCTGTGTATCTCCCAACTTCTTGCCCATCCCCAGCTGTGTGTGAGAGAGAAAAGACCTTGGCACTGTGCAGGCAGGTCAGCAGTAGCCACTGCTGGTGAGTTATCAACTTCTTTAGTCCAAAGCACAGCACCCAGCCAGACTCAGTATACCCAGCAGCAGGTGAGTCTCCAAACTTAGGGAATTCTCCACTGTGAATGAATAGTCTGTCAGACAGAGACTTCATCTTGTGACAGTTGATACTATACCAAGCAAAGCACAAAACAAGCTGTGTTTTGAATGCAAAGCAAGAAATAGAACAAAAGTACCAGAATGCTTCTGACCTGAAAAACACCCACAGTTCAAACTCAAATAATCTCTTATGCTCATCTATGAAAGGCTGTAAATGTGGGTAGTGGTTCATTTGGAGACAGTTTGCTGGAGTGTGAATAGAAGGGGCTGGCACAGTCACCTGGCCACCAAAAGTTACCAGAACATTCTCTGAGTACTTGACTTGCCAGTGAGCACAGCTGCCTTAGGGCTGTGCCCCACACACACTTCAGGGATGCACACTATTTTCCTATATTCACTGCAGAGTTTCCTTACTATTGACTGTCTCTGAGCTTTCACTCAGAGTGAATGCACTTCTTCCCCACAAGCAAGAGGGAAGGAAAACATGATAATTTAACTCTGTGGGTTCTTTGGGGTTTTTTTCTTTTTAATTCATGACACTCTTCCAAGAAGGCCTGAAAGCATAATATCTAGGCAGGCAACAAATGAAGATTAATCTGTTCTGACATCTCTCTGAGTGCCTATATACATAGATGGGGTGATTTCTGTCTGGCTTTGAACCCAGTGACACATGCTGACAGCTAGGTGTTTACTAAGAAGCCCTAGCCACACACAGGTTCATGTGGCTTCAAAAATTTCTACCTCTGAGTAAACTGAAAGGATAGTTCCTTCAGCTCATGGGAAGCTCTATCTTCCCCATCAGGAGAAGAGAATAACATCTCCCCACTTCAGCCAAGCACTGCAGAGAAAGTGATGTGAAAGTCCTGTTATATTTGTGGGGCTGAGTGGATCTGCAGTAGCTGCCAGTTTAAAGGTCCTATCCCCACTTGTACCTCTTCTTACAGCTGCTGAGGCATCTTGGCTCCTCCACTGTCCTACTGCCACACTGGTTTGTGTTTACTACCTGTTCTGGGCTATTCTTCTGTTACTTAGGTGAATTAGCTCAGCAGAGGAGCAGATGACAACTCCAGATGGTGCATCTCAGGTAGGGGAGCTCACATTTCAGCTGTGGTAGGGCAGTAGCTCAGTGCAAAGTATAGTACATAACTTCCCCCTAGATATGCCATTAGATGTAGCATGAAGAGACTAAAAGGTTTTCTTACTAAAGACAAATAAGCTGATTAAAGAAATCTGGGCTGATGGCAAGACAAATGCCTGACCCCAGAAATTTCACCTTGGTGAATGTGAACAGCAGCCACTTTCCTCTAATAGAAGCTACAAAGTCATAGCCACAGAGGGTGAAATGACTGGATGGGAGGAGCTGGAAGAATTGCCTTGCAGGTAGGTAAGAGGTCTGAGAGGTCCCAGCCTCACCCTTTACCCCACACCACCCTCACAGGGTACACAGCCTGGAGGATGCATCCCAAATTCAGTGACCTTGGCCTCCCCTCTCTGGCTGCAGAATTTTCATTCAATTTTTCATTCACGTGTCCTCTCTGAAAACACCATTTGTAAGAGCTACATGACAAATTCCCAGGGTACATTGCTTTTTCTATTTCTGATGCTAACAGCCTCGTTGAAGTTATAGAAAACATTGTGTGCTTGCATTAAAAAAAAAAAAAAGAAAAAATAGTAAAAAAAAGAAATTTAACCAACTGTATTAGGGAAAAACAGCTAAGTGCTCTGGTAAGAACATCTCTACCATGTAGCTGCAGACACAGGACCTGATTGGTGTGGGAACAATTACGAAAAATACTGATTCCACAGGATCTTATTTTTGGCAACTCATCCTCAAGACCATGACATATTCTTTCATTACCTTAATCCATCAAACTAATCTAGCTGTTAATATCTGGCAGTCGATGCTGCAAAGTATTCTTTATTCTGGAAGTTAGCTTTATCTTTTGATATCCCCTTATGATAGATATAGAAATATTAGTGTTATTGCTAATGAAATGCTAGTATTCTTCTATTAAAATATCCTTACTAGTAAGTTTGCAGACATCCTAAGCTAAGAAGGAAATTAATACAGTACTATGTTAGTTGCAACCAAGTTAGTAGAAAACATCATCACTTCTCTTATATTAGCAATAAGCCATCGTAAATTTGCTCCTACTGCATCAAAAGCACCTATGCAGGTCTCCCAGAAGGCTAATTAATTTATGTGGCAACCTTCTGCATTGTTACTATTTAAAAGCCTTGATATACATTAGAATAAAGACATACAGGAGCTTTGAAGGCTGAAGGATAGTGTGTGTTTGGGAGGAGGAGTTTATGTGTTTCCTCTCCTAGTTCTCAAATGCTTAGGGGAGGGTTTCCCCTGAAGATGATGAACAGCATCTCACTGAATGCTTTGGACTCAGTTTGACAGCCAGGACAAGCTAAGACAAGATTCCCCACATGCTGCCTATAATCATGTTTGAAGCCTGGTTGTAACTTGATGAGCTATCCCAGGACTAGACTAGACTAGACCAGACTAGAATAGAATAGAATAGAATAGAATAGAATAGAATAGAATAGAATAGAATAGAATAGAATAGAATAGAATAGAATAGAATATTTTTGTGATGAAGTGCTTTAAACATCAGAATATCATCCCCCTTCAACAGCTGTACTAGAGAAAGCCCCATCAGAGCAGGCTGGACCAGAAACATCTCAAACATTGTCACCCTTGAACTTCAGTTTGCCATACTTGTAGACGAGTAAATAATATTTATCTGCTTTAATAGAGGTTTTGAGACTGTGACTTCATTATGGACAATTGTTAAATAACTTCTTTTTAACATTAAGTTGGCATCTAATGGCCTTCTGAAAGGAAGCTCAACAGTTGTGTGAGGAAGGAAGGAATGCATACATAAGTATGGCATCCAAGTTTATCTCCATGTGTAAGAAGAGCAGAAGGAAAATACAGGGAAGAGAAAGTAAGTATTAAGTTCAGTTTAATGGAGCTGAGTTTGAGGACTGTCAGGCTAACATAACAAGATGTGTTTAAAATAAAAACTGATGAAGGTGAACAGCATGAAGAGGCTTCACTCTCCAGTAAATCAGCCTGCAGCATCACTTTCTAAGATGTCTGTGCTATATAGCATCTCCCACATTCAGCAGGGATGAGAGGAGAAGGAGAAGGTGCTCCTCGCAGCAATGGGCAGCAGCAGCCCTGTCCCTTTCACCTGGGAGCTGTCTCTGTGGGCTGTTCACAATGCATTCAGACCAAGCTGTCTGGTTTTACTGACTTCTTAGGCCAAAACAGAGTCCCCAGGGAGCGAGGATAAGGATTCAGGACATAAAAGTTTCATTTCTATGTCTGTAATGGATTGCATTTGGCTCTGGCTGCATTGTTGGGGTTTGCTACTTCCATTCCTCTAATAGGAAATACTAACAATAGCAGTGGTTTGAACAGCTCAGATAATAATAGCATCACTGATATGATAATGTCTCCTAACTAGAAATAAGCTTTAAATATGTTGAGAAAGGAAGTGAACACCTTTAGAGGAAAGAAATTTAGTCTAAGCCTGTCCTGTGATTGCCATGGTAAGTCCTGAGCAAGGGAGCAAGGGGTTACCAAGGCTGCAGATAAGCCTGTGTACACAGACCTTCCTACATCCATTTTGTCTTCTATAAACTTTAAGAGAAACATAAAAGCTCATAATTTTAATGCATGCATGAGCTACCAAAGGAAACAATCTGCAACATCCTAAATTTAAGGCTGCCACCAAACAGACAGACAATTTTGTCAGCATGAGTTTTGTGCACAGTATACTCTTGACAGGAAACAAACTTATTTTCCTCTTCTATGAGGCTTTCCATCCTGCAGAAAGGGCAGGCAAGAAGACAGCACAAAGCACTAGTGGGAAACCTTCAGAGGCAGCCACTACTCCCCACCCTAACGAATTGGTGTGTCTATTTTAACTTTGCTGAGGTTGTTCTGCCCACATGAATCTCCAAAATAAAACAACCACAGTTCTACAACTAAGGCTGACCAGTACAAAACCATGAGATAGAATGGCAGAGGGGGACAAAAAAAATTTAACTGTTACCACGGATTGAAAATCACTGCCTTGGATGGAAGGAAATTCTTCTGCTTTCACCTGCATTGTTTATACTACCACACAGAGTGTGTTGCTGTGACATTCACGATAAGTTATAATGCCATTCCTCAGATGTAGAAATAGATTTGTCTGTGGTACTATTGGATTTATAGGGGAAGTTAGAGAGGTGACCTTTCTCCCTAATGAAATTTCTGTTAAAGGGCTCACTTAGGTAGAAATGTTACTCTGTTATTGGGCAGCCATAAATCTATGCTCCAGTGAGTCTGTGCTCTGCAGACCATGTGGCAGCTCCCATGTTTATGTCTAGGTTCAGAAGTGATGTCCAGAAACTCAGGAGAGAGTTTGAGATCTGCAGGTCCCAGTCTGCTGGCGAGGGGAGAGGCAGTGCTAGGGGGAAGGAGCAGGCAGCCCCAGGCATGAGGCTTTTGGGGACAGGGGGAAAAAAAAAAAAAAAAGCAGATCTTGAATGAAAGCTTTCAGATGCACAAATGTGGCTCTGTGCACATGTACAACTGATTTTTTACAAATTTTACAAGGTTAATTAATTAGTATATCTAGCAGGTACATCCAATAAGAGGCCAGTTGCCCCAGGAACCCATCCTTGGGGTCTGCACCTTGGAATTGTTCCAGGGACTTCTTTGCCCTTTTTCTTGTTGCGTCTTCTAAGTTCTGGTGCAAAACAGCATCCTTGTTAGAATTCCTGTTCTTGAAAGACTAAACAGAATTTCAGGAATGTGTTAGAAAGGGTTAGCTTATTGTTCTAAAATGTGAGATAAAGGTCAGGAAAAGTACTAGAAGCTGTATAACTATCTATTAACAGTCTACAAAACTACAAGTATATGAAAAAGATATGAAAAGCAAAAATCTTCAGTCATCATTGCTTCCAAACTGAATTTTAAGAAAGGGCATGCATTGTCATCTTGTCAGCAAAGATATGAGGTGGATGAAAGCTTTTTTGTTTGCACAAGAATCAACTAAATGCTCTGTTTCTCTCATTTCTTGTCAAGACACAGAAAGGCCAGCAAAAATGAGCAGGGTTTGTTTTTAGGAGCAGGTTTTGTATTAGTGTCGTTATGAGTCAACGCTTCATTCTAAGTTTCTTTGTATTATCTCCCACACATAATGTAAATGTAAGAGTGACTCTGCTGCTTCCAGCTCCTTCCAGCACTCAGCCCAAGCATTGTTTTGACCAGATTCTCTAATGTGCTGGAGGAGTACTTGTACCCTGGATATGCCCCAGCACTCGGGGCTGCTGAGCCCTGGATGTGCTCTTTGTTGGTGTGGTTCTTGGCAAAAGGGGGCAAATCCCCTTCCTCATCTTCAGGAAAAGTCACATAAATTCAGGTCTGGATTTAAAGTACTGGGACATCATGGCAACATTAGGTTTCCAAGAGAATAGAAAAACCTTTTGATTCAAGGAGGAAAAATCAATAATTCAGGTTTGGAAGGTGCAAGTGGGAGATCAAGGGACTCTGTGCATGTGCCAGGAATGTTCATCATCTTCTGGCATTCTTAAGACCTTTTCCCTGGATCTGCCACAACAGCTCTGACAGTGGTGTTAAATCAAAGCAGCATTTCTTAGATTCCACTGTGTCAGAAGTGTATTTTGGAATATAGATAATAGTCAGACTTAATTAAAGTTCTAAACATTAGGGTCTTTTCCAACCTAATTGATTGGATGATTCTGTGAAGCTGAGCTACAGCTGGGTCCCCACACAAGTAGCAGCTGGAGAAGGTTTTGCTACTGAAAAGCAAGAGCTTGAGCTGTAGCCAGGTGAATTTGGTAGCTAGAATGCATAAAGGAACTGCAGTGAAAGGTTCAGACCTTGCCTCAGGAGAGAGAAGGTGAGTTAAACAACACCCAGCCTTATGTGTAAGCTGAAGTAAACTTTCTGGTGGATTTTGCTCTAGGTGTCAGGAAAATTAATCCATAAACACCAGAGGTTTGTGTCCAAAAAGGAGACAGAGGAGTACTTTTACTTTATTTGAATAAAGGGAGAGGCCATGGGGCATTCCCCTGAGGACGCTCAAATTTTTGGAGGATGCAGCCTTCTTTTTATCCTAATTTCCTGGCTACATTTCCCTCTTTCTTTCCCCATTGGCTGAGGTACTTGAGAGGTGCAGACTTCTAATGTATAACCCTCCCTTTTAATTTTCATTTCTTATGGAATTCATGGCTTTTCCCCATTGCTTCTTTCATCTTTCAATATCCAATTTCATTTATTAGCAAACCAACAGTTTGTTTGTAAAGGCAAATATTTTTTTTCCATTAATCAATCAGTGGAATCCTTCCCATTGTTTGTTTTATCTCTCAGTGCTAGTTTTTTTATCTACCAAAGCTAGTTTGAAAAGACAAATCTGTCATTCCTCTCATTACTGCAATTAAAAAACAGCTCTACTTAGGTTCCAAAAAGTGATCCACTAAAATCATACTGAGTTTTGTAAGAAATTTACTTGGCCCTTGAGTTCTTGCTTAAAAGCACAAATCTTTTTGTGCTGTGATGTGTTTAATTATGTAAATCCTTGCCCCATAAGCATTGCCACAATGTGAGCTGGATCATGAGGTGCCAAATACAATGACTAGAACAGAGATGTTTTTTTTTTTGGTGGTGGGGAGGGTTATGCATTAATAAGTCAAGCTTTTCCATAACCTTTCAAGAAGAAATATGAAGAGAAGTATTATGTGAAAGTATTGTGGTATATTTCTGTGTTTTCTGGTTGTGAGACACCTGTAACCCATTGAATCAATGTAAGTAGAAAAAAGAGAGTGATGCTTTTACAGTAATTGTCTATTTTTCTTTTTTATTTTTCTTTATTACTTTTGTCTTTTTTATTTTCTTTCTTTATACTTGGTGTAGGATGAGAATCAAAAGCAAAATTACTGTTTACAGCCTCTGAATTCTGTAAAATGAATCCATGAATGATTAAACAGTTTTTGTGCTGCTTGCTTTTTAAGTGGGAGTAGTGAAATAAGGCAAGCCATAGTACTGCCATGTCACTGAAGCATGAGTGTACCTCACTCTGGCAGAATATGTTCTCTATTTAAAATGCCTGTCTCCATGTAATATGATGAGTCCCTTAAGAACTACCTTCTGCAGTTGCTCTGTGAATTGCACTCCTGCTGGAGTCAAGTACATCCAGGGAAATTGGATTATTAGCTGGAGATAAATGGGCCCAGGGAGCACTTAACTGCAGGAGCAATGATGCTCTTGCCCTTTAGCTAAGTGTAAATGCTGGCTCTTACAAAAGCAGGAGGGATAAAGGAAGGAGGTTTTAGTTCTGAACATTGTCTTCTTCCTTTAAGAGGCTCTGTACTAGCTATAATGGGATGAATCATAAACCTTAACATACATCTAGAATGAATCTTTAGTTTTGAACACAATGAATTTCAGAAAATGTTATGTTACTTATAGTGATTTTGAAATAAAGGGGGCATTTTAGCTTTGTGTTTAGGAGAACCTCCTTAACATGATGGTTAGTTTAATTGTGTCATAGGTATAACATGTGTGATCAAGGCCAGCAGAGAACAGTTAGCATCCTTTAAACTTCAAAGCCTTACAGTGATATTTTTAGAGTATGAGAAGATGCAGGATGGAAACAGCTGGGTTTATTTGTTTGCTTGCTGTGTCATGGTGGTGAGATGTGCTGTGTGGTCAGCAAATCCTGCAGGGAGCTGAACTGCAGTGGTCATGGCTGGCCCAAGTGGGGTTGAGGAATATAAGACTCTCTAATGAGCAGAGCAAAAGAGAGAGGGGTTTTCTGTTGTTGATGGCTTTCTTACTAGTCCTCGGCACCCTGCTTAACTCTGAAAAGGGGAGCAGATGCAGTCTGATAGCAAATAAAAACTAAATGCAAACATTTCCTACCTGCTGCCAACCTGCCTGTTTTATACATGTGGTACATCTTTTGGGAAAAAAAATGCAAATTAGAATGAAAAATTAATTGGAAGAAGAAATGCTTTTAAAGCTGCCTTTCCTGTGAGCAGACTTGAAATAACCAATGAAATATGGGAAAATATGGACAGAACGAAGTAAGTCTTTTGTTCCCAAAAATGACAGTGGATGGTAACCAGCTGTTCCTTCAGGAAAAAAGGAATATCTCCCTCATTTGGGAGAAGAGGGAGATGAATGACCTCTACAAATGGAAACAAAAACCAGTCATATTTAATGTCATCAATACCACCCCTTCTGTCACCAAAGGTCACCAGGGGCCTCGAGTTTTAGTTGTTCCAGTTTAGTTGTCAATGTTTGTATAGGCTCAGTTAATATTTCTAATTTAAATTTCTATATAGTAAATGAAGGTGCAAGTCCTGTTATTTTGGCTGGGAATGAGGGAAGGGATCTTTATTCACATTAGTGGGAAGTTGCTCATAGCAGAGACCGGTATTGTACATTGCTTAAAGAGAACTGGCATTTGCTTGTTTACTTGGCTGTCTTAAAATAAGACTGAATGCACAGCAAAATGCACATGCTGTCTCCAGATCCTCCCCTCTGTGCTGCTGTGCTGAGAAAAACTGTTCCTGTGTCCAGCAGGAGCCACTCAAAAAGCAAAGAAATAAAAGACAGTGCTCTGACTAAGGTGTTTTTATTGCACTATAGATGAGTGTCTATCCATCAAAAGGCAACCAGGACCTCTAAAAGAACAATTTTTAAAATTTGATTTTTAAGAGCACAGTTTTGCTCCTTGGAGTGAGAAAAACTAACTCCAAAAATAGTTCTGTAAAGAACATTACTTATGAGCTGGGTGCTTGTAACTACACTTTGTCCTTTGGGATTGAGGATGTGGCTATTGCCATGTGCTCAGTGTTTTACAGAACAGATCAAGTTTCCTCCCTCTTAGGAGTCATTACAAATGCAAAGCACTTCTCAGACTTACTATTGTGTTTGGGAGTTCTTTATAATCATCAGGAGGTGGGCTGCACTGAAAATGCAGGGTTTTATGAGGACTCATTGAAAAATACAATATTTATAACCAATTTGAAATCCTGTACATACAGTTATGTGTCATGTCTTCACCTCCCCACATCCACCCGCAAAGGGAAACTGGAGTTAAATATATTCTTTAAAATATTATGAGAAAGCAGTTTGAGAAATGATGAGGCTGAGGCAAGCTCTGAGATTTGATGTCTTGAATAGGATCCCAACCATGTGATGGGTTCGGTGTGTAATGAATACTCTGGAGGAAAAATATTGACAGCCCTGCAAGTCACTTGCAAAACTAAGAGCTGAGAAAACATGAGGATGCACAAAATTCTGACCTGTGTGAGGAGGGGTCCAGGCTATCTTTATAGAAGTGTAGGTGTTTTTTGTCTTGTTTATATTGTTTCATGGCCATGGCAGTAAAAAAGGTGGCTCTGCCAGCATCTCAGATGATCCTAAATTAGCTCTCTGCTCCTTTTGACTCATCAAAACACCATGAGGAATCCATCTGGCCTGTTAAAATGAATCCACTGCAAGTCTGGACAGGCAAAAGGTAGGTAGGTAGCCAACATGGAAGTGAATATAGGGAGCTCCCTGTGTCTGAAGGTCAAGAGACACAGACATTCAGCAATACTGTGTTACATGGAGGAAGTGCAGTCTTTGCAGGTTCTGACATTACTGTACACAAAGGATTTAGTGTGGTGATCTTATCCCATGCTTTCCAGACAACAAAGGATACTGAAATTTCGCTGCCATAGGCAGGTGCAGCTTATGTGGCCAGCTGCCCTTACTAGGAACTGTACTTGTACATGTGTGATCAGCTTGTGTGCTGTGATACCACCTGATCCTTAAACAAATCTCAGGTGACTTGCCTAATTTGGCAAATTACTGATAAGACTGTTTTCCTCAATGGTCTTGATTAGCTTCATTTTACCTTTTACAAGATGATTGGCTTTAACCTCGGGAGAGTTGAAACTTCTTGAAAGATTACAGGATAGGACCTGCTTATGGGAAAATCCAGTATTTAAATCCCAGGTAAAGCCTTTGTCCAAAAAGCTGGCTCCAGTGGTGTTGCTGTGAGATGTTGATTAATAGAGCTGGGTAACATGATGGTGCTGAAGAAGGTTCACAAGCTCTTTGTGTTGAGGCTGTGTGGAGGCAGAGCAGCTGGAAATGGTGTTTCTCTCTGCTGACCTTCCACACCGCAGACACAAACATAAAAACAAAACCAAATCCCCTCAGCTGTAGTTCAAACTACAATATTTATTTTCTTAAGTGATTATACTGTAAATGGAGCATACAGGGCTGTAGCTCCCTCCTGTTTATAGTTCCATAGTTCTTACAATTTCTTCACAGGGCAGTGAATGTGTAAGGACACTGCCATATGCAGAACATGCCCATATCCAGCCCTTGAAGTTCTGCTTCTCGAACCAACATACAAACAGCAATCTCTGTAAGACAGAACCTGGAAGCAGGCAGGGGGAAAAATGCAGCTGGTGTGGATCACAGTAACAAGTTTTATATTTAGACTTTCATTTGTTTCCATCAGTCCAGATCCTCTTATCTTCTGTTATTTCCCTGCACTCAGCCCAAGGGCACAAGCAAATATTCAGCTGGTGATCAACCCTTAATGAAGATTTGCATCCCTGCAGCTGAGATAAAGAAATTGCCTGCCAGTACCCAAAGATGTCAAGGTCAGAGAAGACTGCAGTGACCTAGGTAGAACATCAAGAGCATCTCTGGAAAAAAATAATAAAATTTCAACAAGGCATTTTGGTCAACAGGACCCAGTGCAAATCTTGGTCAATTATATTCATGGTTAACAGCCCTCATCTTGACAGCAGTTCATCTTGACAGGCTTGTCTGTGCTTCTGTGTGGTTTTTATTCTGAACACCAGATTTTCCTTGTAAGTTATCTGAGAACAGCAGAGCTATGTTATTCAGACGCTAAAAATACCTTTGTGTAAACTTTTCTTTGTCAGATTAGGTGGATTAACTTCCTGGTGCATCTTCGTGTCAAGTAGGTTTTTTTCAGTTCTTGAATTAAGCTCTTTAGATCTTCTGGGTCCTCTGCTTATCAAAATTTTTAGTGGATGAAGGATGACAACAGCAGTGTCAATCACTTCTAGGGATGAAATATTGAGCTGCCCCATAACTCCCGAACAAAGAAACTGAAGCCTCAAACTCAGTGAAATAGCTTGCTTAATAGTTGAAAGCGCAAATAATCTGTTTAATAGATTAGTTTAGTAGATTCGTTTGAGTTACTTGCTTTAAAAAGAAAAAAAATCTGTATTGCTCCTTAACAGTTTAAACTTGTATGTGCTTGATGTATTCTCCCTGCCTGGATCATAACGTGGAAGGACTGATAAAGTAGAAATAAAAGTATCATAGGTGGCATCAATGCCCTCCTGAAGTCTTTTAGGTAAAAGTAACAAAGCTAGGAAAAACTCTAGGGATTGGGCTTTGTTTGGATTTGTTAGTGTTTTTTCCCCCCAGGCTTTTTTGGTCTATCCTCCTACTTAGAAAGTGATCAGAGTAATTGAAATGAGGGGAAACATCAAGGAAAGGAAAGGGCATGGGTAGGTTTCTGAAAGAAAGAGAAGGGAAGAAAAGGAGTTAAATATCCAGTGCTGGTCTTCTCTGCCTAATTGCAAGGAAAATGTAGCTGTGGAAAGGCAGAACAAGAAGATTATATTAGTATTTAATCGGGGCGTTTGTTTGTGGCAAACACTGAGGCTAGGCTGGCATGGGGCTTTGTGTTTCCTGGGGAGATAAGCATGAATAAGATATTTGTGGTTTGCTTGCACTAAACATTAGACTCACATCAGCTGGCATCTGTTGTGGCAACAGATATGAGTGCTAAGAAAGTGAGATTAATTAACCAATTAAGGACCAGGTCACCAACTGAAGTGTGATTTGCAGAGATTTGCAGGCACAGAGACTTTCACCAGTAAAAGTGTTTTCATTTGGCTTGTCAGACCCTGCTCAGGCCTGACCTATCCAAGCACACATGACTGAGCATTCTGAAAAATGGGAGCTTGCACATCAGGAAATCACCTGAAAAGCTACAAATGTGGCTTTTGCTTGGCTGAAGAGCTGCCCCAGCTTGGCCTCTGTACAGGGTGCTGCCACTGGATTCAGTGCTACTTCAACTTGGTCAACCTTATTATTGCAGAAACTCTATTTTTTTTTATTTGCAATGCGGCAGGTTTCATGCCACTGTGATTGTCCTAATAAATCATATTTAATCTAGCAGTATTATTCCATGTATGCTGTGTCAATATTGCTTGACTTGTTCCTTGCTCTGCTACACATAGCATTTTCAAATAAAGAAGAGAGAAATGGAGAGTAAAATTAGATAGTGGCACCAATGAGCATTGAATAGTGCAAGACCATTAACTGATGGAATAGCAGGGCTTGCTGTCCTTAAAATGGCACAGACTGATGAATAGATGTTGTGTCCAGAAGATGTGCTCACTTAGCAGTTTAAATTTAATTTAAATTGATGTGATGCAAATAACTAAACTATTCTCAGTCTGTTGTTGAGATTAAATAGCTCTATTAGAGCTGCTATGCAAGATGGTCAGCTGCTTCATTTCAGGTGATGTGTTCTGCCAACGGCAGTTATGTATTGTTCCTGGATCCTTCAAGACAGCTCAATTGCCTGTAATTTCCAAGGTGATTTTGTCTGTTGGAAAATGTCTTGTTATGTCAGAGACTTCTAGTGCATAGTCAAGCATTGTCAGCAATCGGAAATTGAGTAAGAGATCAAAGAGAAGAAAAATAAATACAAGCACTGTGATTCCAAGTTGAATCTCTAGATGGCAAAGATCTGGAGAGCAAGCAACATGGTACTCATTCAGTGGAGGAGGGGAAAAGAGGTTCAAAGTTTATTCTGAAACATGTTACTAGACAGTTATTAATAATTTAATAATCAAATTTCATCCACTTCCATACTTTGCTAAAAGCATCACTTTATCTTGCTTGCAAATTCTACTTTCAAAAAATTGAAATAGCATCTATTGTGTGCAGGTTCTGTCTTCATTGGTGAAAGAAATGTATTCAAAATGTTAATGACTTGCCTGTGTATGCAGATCTTCGTACTCTACTAATACCACCGTGGTTATTATTACATGCTTATTGAAGGTGTTTGTATTTGACTTTCTCTGTGTTCAAAATGAAGCTGTATAACAAATTCAGCTGGCTTATTAGGAAGGACAGCCAAAACCTTTCCTTCCTCTGTTGGAAGTAATCTCAGCTGCAATTTGAAGAAATTATTTGAGGGACAAAGTATGGAATCAGAATCATTGTGTACCAATGAAAATTGATTGATTTAAGAATATTTATGAATGCTTCCTGAAACGTTACTGTAAATTGCCCTTTAAACTCTTGTTTAGTTTTCATAGACATGTTAAAATCTGTGCTTTACCTGGGTTTTGATTAAAGAAAAACAGATTCAAGTAGTATGCAACAGAGTTCTTTTAGGTAATAAAATGAGGTTGTAGTAGAATTAACTTTGCTTTATGCAGGGACTTTCCTTCATGATTTCGTGCAGCTTGTTAGGCATTTCTGGTAAGCAATCCTACAATACAAGCAAACTGTCACTTCTGATGTTTAGTTTGGAAAGAATGTCATACTGAGGTTAGTAGCTCTGTGGAGCTCCCTGCTGTGTCAGTGGGCTGATGCTGTCAGGCTGGTTCTGGGCTCCATCAGTTAAAGGAGCAAGAAGACAGCTTTGGTCAGAAGGGAAACATTGCTGTTACACAGAGATGACTTTGTAGAGGATAGGTTTGGCAAGATAATTGCCTCTTTTCACTCTGTACTCAGTGGTGTGATTCATCTTCTCCATTTTGAATGCTTCTCTGCCACCACCATGTATAAGACTCAGTCTAGAAAACAAACTTGGATTTACATGCCTAACTTCTAGATAGTCTAAGACAGGTGAGGTGAACCCTACCTCCCCCCAGCATAGTGCTAGGTCTGTGAAGCACAAGATAAGCTTTCTGTCCTAGAAGGCTGAATTGCTGAATCCCAGCTTCCTCCAGGATAGATCCATGTAATCCAGACAGACATTTCTGCTGAGCCTTGAGGCTGCTGCATGGATCCTCTGTACCTTTCCCTTAATCAAGGACTCAGTGGGGTGGGGGATGTCTATCTCCAGTACCATTTCCGAGGCTGACCCAAGGAAGGTATTGAGATTGTTAATCACTTAAAAGGAAAGCCAGCTCTATACTTAGCATCCATTGAGGAAAGTACTGGTTTACATCCTCTATAAATATTTAATTAACAAAGACAATAGGACGGAACTGTTATAATACAAGTGACTTCCTGCATCTGATTACAAAAAGGATTCTCAGTTTGAAGCCTGATCTATTTTAACAATATGAAATAAGTTGCCTGGAGCAGTTTATTTTTCAGTTACAATAAAATAACCAAATTCGAGTGTTCAACAGGTGCATTACAAAATTTTAGGAGAGAGTCCAAATGCACATCTTGATTTGCTATTGTTATCTGTAATTTTCAACACTTATTTAGGGTGCTTACATTTATTTTCCTTATTTTAGCATGGTTTTGCTCTCACTTTTACATTTTACTTGCCACTTTTCTTGTTCATGTAACTAATGTGACATTTTCACATAATCATAGAATATGCTGATTGGAAAGGACCCATAAGGATCAGTGATGTATAGATGTTAGCACTGCAATTTTGTATTTTAATATTTCAGCTTTATAAAGACCATGAAAAGCCTATTTTATCCAGTCTGAATTTGAAGTCTGAAGTTACATGATAGCAGCCTTCTAACATTTGCAAAGGTGCAGTAGGGCAGATGAGGTTACAATTGGAAACTCATCGAAGTAAATTGATGCTCCTTTTTGTCCTGGACATTGCAAATAGCTGTCTTCAGCTACACAAGCAGAAGGGGTGCCTGAGAAAAGGTGCTAGACTCTTTCTCAGTTTGGACTTAAGTCATAAAATTAATTCTGCTGAAATGGATGAAAAAAATGATCCCCCAACAGCTAAACCTGAAGATGAAGTAAGTGTAAGTAGGTGACTTAAACATTCTTGATTTGTTTTTATATTTCTTGACATTGTTATATATATGTCTTGTGACCTAATTCTCAAGTATTAAACAACATGGTGGTTAGATTTGGTATAATTTTTCTGGTTTATAGCTCAGTCTGAAAATGTCAACATGTGTTTATCTCTGGATTGCTAATATTACATATTTTCAGACAATTGAAATAATGGACATGTCAGTGTGATAACATAAATGCTTATATTGGTGTCACGCAGCATGTTTTTCCAAAATGAAGTTAACTTCTAGGCAAGAAAGGCAGGCAAAATGTTTTGCTTTTCCCAGAGAAGATAGAGAAGGGAATTGTTGTATGAATGCTAACTCGTGACAAAGATGTAATTAAATAATTTAGTGTATGGTGATAGTCAAATTGCAACGTTAGCTGGAAACCAGTTCTAGAATATAAGAACTAAACTGCAGTAGAGAGGAAAGCTGAATTGAGAATTATGGTCCTTATTGAGGGAAGGGAGCATCTTAACTTTGCTTTCATTTTCCTTAGTATAAAATGTTTATGGTCAGTAAAACATATGAAAATATTGATAATACAGCACACAACATTCAATGTTCCTATGAATCCCATGTAACAGAGAACTTTGACATGGAAAGTTTGATGCATTAATTGCTTTTATTTAAAAAAAAAATAAGATGAGGATTACAGTAGATGCAATTAAGACATCACTTGTTTCAAGTGCCTACTTAAAAATTACTTAACATTGACATCACTGGATATATAACAATACTTAACAGGATTTAATTTCTAATGATAAATCTATCTGTTTAGGTCTAGAGATGCAAAAAGGAGTTACATGGGAAAACTTTAATATAAAATATTGTTGTGGGAATCTGGATGAAAGTGACCAAATTTTCAGATGTTAGAACTCAGTATTCATTGAGCTGCCTCAAGCTGGCCTACTGAACACCTGAGTGTTTGTGATAATTCAGAGCTTTAAACAAACAAATGTTCGTTTTCATCCTTAAAGAGACCCAAAAAGGTTTGTAAAACATACAGAAGATGGGTAAATCAAGTGGAAGCACACCAAACAAGTGTAGTTAATTACCTAGATACAAGACCATAATCTGGAATGTTCCAATTCTGTCGTTAAAGATTTTGTTTGAGGAAAATGTAGAGGGTCATGCTTAGTCTTTTAATAATACTTGTCATTACTTATTATCAAGTTTTCTTCTCCTCTTAGAACATCCTCCACTCTGAGATCAAAGATTGCTCTCTGTTGTGCTTAACTATGGGACCAGCAGAATATTTGTGGGGATGTTTCTTATGCTTCCTCTGAGGATATACAGAGGTCTCTTCTTGATGGTATTACTAGTGCATAATATCAGAGAAATGTATAAAAAATGTGTTGGTGAGGACTTCTGAAGGTTTTAATTTTTTTTTTAAGAACAGAGCTAACATCAAAACAAGAACAGATTTCTTGGAACGTTGAATAACTTGGAACTTGAATAGCTCCAGGTGTGGGGGTTCCCTGACCTCACTGGGCATGGCTCAGGTGCAGGGCCCTTGTGGTGAAATATTTTCTTCCCCCTCCCCCAGTGTAGCTGGAATGTCCCCTGCTGCTGTATGTGACTCTTGTGGCTCTCTCTTCACTGTGCACCAGTAAGAAAAGTGTGGCTCTGCCTTCTCCATAGCCCACTTTAGATATGGAAATCTATAATTAGATTTACTCACAGTCTTTGCCTTCTTGTCTCCTGCTGAACAACCCTAAGGCTCTCAGCTTTTTTTGATGTACATCATATCCCCCAGATCCTAACTCAGTGATCTTCCCCTGGAATCACTCTGGATTATCCACATCTCTCTTATCCTGATATCCCAAAACACAGATGGGATCTCCTACTGTTGAGTAAAAGGAAAGAAGCACTTATTGTAGGTTATTTCACAGCACCATTTTTGCAAATGGCTGGCAGTTGTGCTTGTCATTTCCTGCGTGTCAAGCTGCATCAGCACTGAGCTTTTGTAGCCACTGTATTAAACTTGGCATCCCACACTGAAAACTCAAGAGTGAAATTCTCAGCTGGTTACTTCTTGACTTTCATGGTCTTCTTTCTCATCAAGTTGAATATAATTAGTATAATTAGTAGGGATGGAAAATGACTGTTATGTCCACACATTTCAGTCTAGAACAGGTCACACATTCTTTTTGGGTACCTTCTGAGAGGCTTCAAACAGTGCAATGCTGGTAAATAGGAGAGCATCTTGTTGCACCCTTTCTCCTCAATGTCTACCTCCTATAGCTCTGCAGGGGCTAAAAAGGGCCTATTGAGCACAGGGAGCAGCTGGATCTGCCCAAGTCAGGAGCTCTGCTGTTTAGTGTGTCTCTTCTAGTGTGATTGTGAATTCCTCAGTGTATTTTGTGTGGGCACAGAAGGGGATTGGTGATAGGACAGCGCTTTGTCCCTCAGAGTGGGGCTGTCAGCATCTTGAGCAAATCATAGACCAGTTATCACTGGTTGTTGTCAGAGCTTTTTGATTTGCACTGCTTAGAAATGATATACCACTTAGAGAGGCCTCTGAGTGGCACAAATTCAGCTGGGAGGCGAGGGAGACCAGCTTTGAAGATCCCCTAAAAATTAATCAAGCTGTTCCAAAAGCAAGGGGAAATACCTATTTATTTTGGTCTTTATCTTTAAAATTATGAAGTTCAGTTTAATTCTCATATATATGACTGTCTTGGTTTAATTTGAATTTCCCAGCCAGTGCACCAAATAATGTTATGGTTTTGATTTTCCAATTTAAATATACTCATTTCCTGTTGTGAGACAGAACCAGGAGCAGAAGTAAGGCAGGCTTAAACTTAAAAGGGTATAAAAAGAAATTTATTAACTACACAAAGAAGGGGGGGAAAAAACAAATTCAGAATGAGATTTTCAGACCACTCTTTTCTTCCCTCTCCGAACTCTCATGTCAACAAATCAAACATACAAAAAAACTACTTTGTTAGATTGAGTTTGGGCTTACACAGCTTTTTGCACCACTAATTTGTGGCTTGTCAGAAGTCTCGTCTGTGTTTGTTCTCAGAGTCAAGATTATTAGAAAGGCACTGAGACCATTTCTCGTGTTCGGACTTAGTTGTTTATTATATCTTATCAGTAACTACAGAAAGCATAGCAGCAGTTCTAGCTGCTTGCTAGAAGTAGAAAAAATGGCCCTAAGCTGAGCCTGCTTCAAGGCCTTTTAAAGCTAAACAGACCAATAACAGTTTAACACCTATATTATTTATACTTTTAACCCAATATTAGATTCCCATGGCACTTAGAGTGACTTTAAACTAACCAATCCAAAAGTAACTTCCTAAGTTCCATGAAGAAAAGGAAGAGAAGAAGATGAACAAGAAGGAAAGACACCACCCAAAATTCTCCATCTTGTCTTATAGCTACCACTATACTGTATAAACCTCAGATTTAAAACCCATTACCCTGTGAAAATACACACATGTAACCTACTACACATTTGTGATTTCTAACTTATTATTTGTATTTACAAATCTTCTCCAAGGTTTCAGGTTCAGTGCAGTGTTTTCCAGAGGGTCTGTGCCTGGAATTACAGAAAACTCAAAAACCTCAGATTTCTGAGATCCAACACTACTTCAGTTTGTTCCCAGCTTAAATAGTCTTTTTTTTTTTTCAGTTTATTTCAGAGAGAGAAGTCTCCCCTTGTCAGGCTATAGGGATTTCTCTACAAGGAGGAAGAAAACAGTCCTCTCGTGGTTTCATTTTTATGCTTTTGCATCCACCTGGGAAAAACTTGCAAAGTTGTGAAGCTCCTCCCATCTTCACAGCTTTCCCAAAGCTGTGACTATGGGCCTTGTTAAACTCATGGGGTATTACTTTTAAGAATTAATTGTTCCAAAACAAAAATTCTCTTCATCTTTTTTCTCTCTGTTCATGCTTCATCTTCAGAAAACCCAGATCCTCTTCTTTCCTCAGGGCAGATTCTTAACACAGGTACTTTTAGTCACATGATTTATCAAATGGAACATCTCCAACCTCCCATGTCTTTTTTCCATGGCTTATAGGAATATTCAGTGTAACATCAGTTCATTCCTACAACGTACAAAAGGATTTTTTTCAGCCATCTTCACAGCATCTCTTCATTCTCCTTACATCTAAAATAACTTACTGTGAGGTCAGTGAAGCAAGTGCTATCTCCTTCTCTTCTCACTCTGGAAAGGATTGAAAAGTTTTCAAGTTTTATCTGAGCATTGAAGGAGTTATGATTTTGCACAGGGAAAAGAAAAAAACCAAGGCTACAATGCTGGAGCTTTGCCAGGATCTCAGAAAACCCAGCCATGCTGGAAAAGGAGGGGGGAGTGGGGAAAGCGGCTGGGATTTTAAATCAGCTTAGTCCATGGCCCCCCTCTTCCAGGCAGGGGGCCTGGCCATGGCCACCTCTCCTCCCTGCCGGCCATGCCAGCTCCCCAGACAGGGGCCAGCCCTGCCCATGGCCACCTCTCCTCCCTGCCCGCCATGCCAGCTCCCCCCACAGGGGCCCTGCCCTGCCCATGGCCACCTCTCCTCCCTGCC
>VXBI01008388.1:1034186-1256434 GCA_013397375.1 Toxostoma redivivum | reverse complement strand
CAGACAGGGCCCAGCCCTGTCCCTGCCAGGCCCTCAGGCTGCAGTGGAGCCAGGCCCGGGCCCTGTTACCTGCACTGCTGCTGGAAAAGAGCCAAGTTCTGGTTACCTCCTTCAAAATGTGTGTTCACGGAGCGAACTAACTTTTTCCAATTGGATTTTCAGGCTGTCAATAACCAAACCAGCCTTCAATTGGTCCCAATCAACTCACAGAGGGAGTTTTCTTGTAGAGGAAAACCTCTGAGTTTGTCCTTCCCATGTCAAACCATCACAGTGACCTCCTGAACCATGTCATTTTGTTGAAGACTGTTTTATGTTTCACAGAACACTGTGCACTAAAACCCTTGCTGCTGATTGCTGATTGGTATTTGTCAACACCTCCAGTCATGGACAACCCACAGCTTCCTAAGGCCACTTCTTCAGAGCTTCCCTCTCACTGGCATCAAAATGTTTTTAGAGCATTATGCTCCTTATTTATGTAGCAATGTTATCTATAGTAGGACCCACAGCTGATCTGTGGGTTAGAGAGGGTTAATGAATGAGGTTTGTTTTGAGAAGTATTCTCTGATCAAGGCTGTTGGCATGGAGACCAAGAAGAGAAGAGGAGAGAAGAAGATAACCAGGGACAAAAAATTCTGCAGCTGTGGAAAGTATTTTGAGAAATGTCCTGGGAAGAATAGGGGTGGAGAACTTTCCACCAATGACTGCTATGTTGACTAATTGTGACCAATAAGAAAGTGTAAACGGTATAGAGGATATAAAAGATGGTGAAATGTTGTAACAAACAGATATTAACCTCCTGAAGTGTAGTGTGCCTTCTGTATGTCACGCCCACCCCTACAGCGACAGTTATCTAATTTATGCTATAATTTTTATGTAAGGAGGAAATGCATGGTGGATTTTGGTTTGTTGGGGTTTTGTTGTGGGGTTTGTTTTTTGTTTCTTTTCTTGTAATTTAATTCTGGTGCAGCTGGTTGTAACAGCTAGAGCTGTATTCATGTCCAGTGCACTTGGTCAGTAATATTCTGAGTGGTCCAGGAATTTGCCAGCTAAACTCTACAGAGATAAAACAATGAATTGACTTGAGAAAGGTAATTGAACCTCTACCTAACACAAACCATTTTACTGTGATATAGTAGGGAAATACCCTAAGAGAGAATTTTATGAAGTGCCAGAGACTTCAGGCAGCTCTTGTGCCTGCAGCAACTAATAAACATTTTTTGTCTGCTTAAATGTGTTGATTATCTTCTGCAGAGGAAAATGCCTGAGGGGTGGTGGTAAAATCTGGTACAAATGGGCTTTCCAGAACAAACAAGCTGTAGATACCTTATAGGAAGTGGAAACTACTCCTGCAAATATAGAAATGGTCCTGTAGTCTTTTGTACCTAGATGAGATGGTCAGGACATGTTTTGGATCCAGCTTAGAAAATTTTGGGACTGTATTCAAAAAAAGTGTCAAGCGTTTGGATATCCAGGTGATGATTTTGTGCAGGTCCCATCTCAGCAAGACCTGTTCACTGGAGTTAACTTCTCAGAGGGAGCTAGATAGGCAGGAAGAGTCTACTCCATAGCCTGAAGAAAGTGGAGACTTTTCTCTGAGGAACAAATTGGTTGAGACTTGTTAATCCGTCAATTCCTGCTAGAAATGTTCCATGATTTTTGTTGTCTTTCACCTTATTTTAGGCAGCCAACGTTTCAGTCCAAATGGTATCTGCAGAAGACAAGTTGGCAAAGAGGATTCTGGCAAGGAAAAAGCATGAGAAGTTGAAGAAAAAAGATAAGTTGCTATGGGATTTTCAAAACAAAATAATTCTCTTTACCCTCATTCTATTCATTTTAGGAGTTGTAACCTGGACATTACTGTGGCTCTTCATTGGTGAGTTGCTGAAAGTTCATGCCAACTCCATATTTCATTATCACCAATAGTGCTTTCAGATGACTTTAGGATCTCAGCTGTTCTGAAGGCTGCTTCTAAAGGAAACATGGAAATTCTAAAATGGGGGTCTGAAAAACTTGTCTTTGCTAAGACTTAACAAGTAATTAGAAAAGCTGGCTTTAGGGAGCGTGACTTTATTTCAGCATTATGCAAAACATTTTAATGTGCAAGCTGATTGGCACAGACCTGCCAGGTTTTTATGAGCTTGATTCCTCAGAAATTTTGCCTTCCACTGTGCTTCTTGGCCTTCTCAAGTTCAGGTAAGTCCTTTATTTTTCAGAATAGATTTAGGGAAGTAAAAGGAGAGTAAAATAAATATGTGTGCAATTAAGCATTAAAAGCTATGTTTTCCTCTTTAGGCCCCTGATGCTAATACTGCCTAAGATACCTTAGGGGTGCTCCAGAATCTGGATGTTGATACTGCCTTCAGTTATGCTGGCTCGTTTGTATGGTGTTATCTTATCTTGCATGTAGATAACAGGAGCTCAATTAACCATAATTTTGGTACACATATATCTAGAACAGTTTGGCTATAAAAGTGCAGTGTTCTTTGGGTAGTTGTTTCCAACTAGAAAGTAGATTAGACCAAATTGATTAATTTGGTTTTGAATTTAGTAAAAAACCTTTGTTATTAAAAAAGGGCTAACTGTCTTCTTTGTTTCTTGCAGTTCAGGCAGAAAACAAAGATGCACTGTATTTTGTTGGACTGTTTCGTGTTGCCAACATAGAGTTTCTTCCAGAATATAGGCAGAAAGAGTCAAAGGAATTCCTCTCTATGGCACAGACTGTGCAGCATGTGGTAAGATGGGTGGGGTGCTTGGTTAGCAGAAAAGATCAGAGCTGTGAACAAGTGATGTTCAGATGCCATTGAGGCTGCTGTGGTGTTCTTTACCCCTTCCCCACCCCCAGAGGATTATGTGCAAGCAGTGGCTGTCTGGAGGTATGAAGGAACTGACTGCTTTTAGCTTGGTAATCACAAACTGAGTTTTGAATGGATCTGGTTTTTACATTTGACTTAAAACTTTATATACTTTCACCCATAAATTATGATCTTTTACTAAAATTCTACAAAAGTCCTTAAACTCAATTGTCACTCTTGAAACATCAAACAGATGAAATCTTTTGCATTTACACTGCTTTGAAGCATCTCTAATTACCCTAGGGATCACAAACATATTTACATTTACATTTCCTTCTGATACTAGGTATTGTAAAGATCATTATTCTTCCCAAATACCTTGCATCACTCGAAGCAGAAATAGAACTCTAGATCAATAGCTGCTCTACAGTGGGAAGAAAGGGGTGGGAATCTTGGTTAAAAGGGAATTTGACATTTGGTATAGGGAGAAAAAATACATTATTGCTAGGAACCGCAGTACTGTCCACATAAGGATTCAAGCAACTGCATGAAAACTGCTAAACAAAAACAACAAAAAATAATGTTAGATACAACCAAGAAATTTTTCAATAATTATCAATTGTCTTCTTATAATGTGAAAACTAATGTTCCTGTTTTCCAGCTCTTTCCAAGTCCCACAATTAAACAATTAAAATATTAATTGTTGAAGTTCTCCCAGATAACCAGTGCAGGGCATCACCTTTCCCTGCTCTCCATGGAGCAGCTCTAAAGTCCTGTATTCACTGTGTCTTGTTCTTCTCTCAGAGCATCCTGCCCTTGTCATACATAGAGGAGAGAGGCAACAGACAGAAGGTGTTGAGCTGCCAGTGTCACCACCTCCTACTTGAACATTACTTGGAATTTATTTTTTATCTGTAAACTTTGCCTGAACTCATCAATGGATTTTGCATTGCTGAAACTGGCAACCTTAACTGTTAACTAAAACTGTTAGTAGAGAAGTGGGGGAGGGGGTTGGGATTTTGTTTGTTGTTCTTCTCAAAACCCTTTTGTTAATGGCTGCTGGCCCAGAGACCCAGGGTGACAGTAGGAAAACCTCTCAAAATAGGTTTTTTCCATTTGGTAGTAACAGTATTACATAAAATCCCTTGTACCTTAATCTGGAGAAAGCTTGAGCTCTAGCCACCTTATTTAGGCCCTTAAAATTATTGTTTAAACTTCTTGTTTCAAGCAATGAAAGCTTGAGATTAATATGGATGTGATTTTTACAGCCTTTGAAACATTCTGTGTCAGTCCTTTGCACATGAATCATATAAAGCAGCAGAGTGAGGTCTGAACAGCTGGAGGTACATGCCACCTTGTGGCTTTGGACAGGAGGGGGAGAGGAAGGTTATTGTCCCACTAGTATTATCACAGCCCAACAACAGGGAGAATCAGGAGCTTGCTTTCCCCAAAGGCAGTCTTTCAGCAGGGAACAGGCAGAAATTTTGCTTCTCCACATTTTACACAGTATGTATTGGAAAGAAATATGTTAATACTAAGCTGTTGATGAAGAAGATAGACACAAATTAATCAAAGTGCAGGAAAAGCCATGGAAACATTAAGAAAATAATTCCTTGGCTGTGAGGGGAATCAAACACTGGGGTTCTCCTTCAGGGAAAATGTGGAGTCTCCATTCTTGAAGGTAATCAGCTGGAAATGGCCCTGAGCAACATGGCATAGCTGACCTTGCTTTGAGCAGTGGGATTGGACTAGATGCAGAGGCCCTTTCCTGTTTCAGTCTCTCTCTGGTTCTGTGGGAAAAGCTCTGGTATGTGCTGTTCACTGCACCTTAGTAACAACACAAAAAAAAGTGTTGTCGAGTGTGTGCACATGTTTTGAAGTTTGGCCTCAAGTTTTAGCATCAGGATAGGGATGCCCTCAGTGTTTGGGATTTCCTGGGTGAAGGATGTGCGCCTTTTTCAAAATTCATTTATATGGAAAGAGCGTTACTGTATATGTCAGCTGGCCATGGGCAGAAGATTTGATGTTTCCTGGGAATATTGGATTTGTTGTGGGTGCACTGAAGAGCTGGTCTGTTCATCTCCTGTTCTGCCTAGCTTGGCTGATGTATGTCTGGAAGTGTGTGCATGTTGCATAATTTTGGTGGAAAATAGGTTGTTCCTAGGAAAGCCTAGGCATTCAGCATCTCTAGATGTGACTGATTTTTCAGGATGCTAAATCTTTATGCTTTGTCTTTCAGATGAACTTGGTCTACACAACTTCTTCTTTCTCCAAATTTTATAAGCAGTCCACTGTCTCAGAAGTCAGGTAAAACTGCGGTTGATGTAATTGCTTTTCTGCTGGGCAGTATATAATGTAATAAGCCCACAAAACAAGATTATTTTTAATGGTTATGATTCAAAGTATTTGCTATGTACTTGAACTGATAGGAAAATGGGTTTATAACCTATACCAATTCACTTAACAAAAGTAAGGGCAAACTAAAGTCATATTAACAGTTCCTTGTCTGCCAGAAATACAATGCAAGATGAACAGAAGTAATGTCAATAAAGAGGTTTCGTGATCCTTTGGCTCCTGCAGAAGTTTAACCATTTAAACATGCTGTTGGAGCACAACTCTGTTGTTGACTAAATTGCACATATTTTGTGAGTAATGTTATGGAATAAAATTATTTTCTGTTTTAGAAGCAGGAAATCTCTATGCAATAAAGTATTCTTACTCTAATATTTGCAACTAGTGTTAGAAGTTTAGTTATTTCAATCCTCTTGAACCAAATACAGTTTTGGTTCAGAAACTGGAAGTTTCCAGGCTGTGTTTCATTTAAAGGTCTTTCTCCCCACTAAGGAAGTAGAGATTAGTGTGATCATACATGGCCTCTAATGTGTTACCTAAATTGTCTAGGAATCATTCCCTACACAGTGCAGGGTGAGGTACATATCAATGCAGAGCTCTGGAGATGATAATTCCACTGTTTCTGTTATACTGTTTCTGTTTTGATCTTTAGGTAATAGTCCAGCTTTAATTCAAGTGTAGACAATGTCATTTCCATAGATCTAAAAAGTTAGGAGCCCTCAGGAAATCAGCCTGTTGAATATTCCCAACTGGATGAGAAGAGTGTGTTTTGGGGTTTGTTTTTTAAGGGGAAAATATACATCCAGTGGGTTAAAGTAATTATAAAATATGGAAATGAGCCATGCACTTCTGAATTTGTACTTCAGAAGCTTGGGCTAAGAGTCTGGTGTTCAGAGAGCTTCCAACAGGATGATGATCTGAGCTCTTTATTTCAGTAACAACAACAATGGAGGCCTTCTTATTCATTTCTGGATCGTATTTGTGGTACCACAGGCGAAGGGGCAAGTGCTGTGTGAGGATTGTGTGGCTGCCATTTTAAAGGATTCCATTCAGACCAGTATCATTAACAGGACTTCGGTGGGAAGTCTTCAGGGCCTTGCAGTTGACATGGATTCCATTGTCCTAAGTGGTTAGTATTAGAACATATCCATATCCTTGAGGAAATACTTCTTTAAGCAAGTGTTTTTATCTTGGAGTAGCAAATTCTATAAATAAGCTAAAATCTTGTTCCTACATCTCTAGCTTCTAAAACTAAAATTTTAAGAGGGGAAAAAAAGTGAGAAGGAAAATAAAAATGAGATTTGAGGTCAAATCAAGGTACAAATTGTTCTTGTAAACAGTGATTGCAAAACTTCCTGTACTGGGATTGCTTATGTTCATAGCCAAGAGGTAAAATGGATACTTTTGTAGTCAAATTTGCGTTAGTCTCTGATTTTAAAAGCATAAAAAGGAAGGGTTAAGGTGGATCGCTTCATTGAAAATAAGAAAGGAGTGATAAGAGTCTTAAAGATTCAAAAATATTATAAAACTGCCCATTTGTTAAATAACTCCTGTGCCATTCCTGTCTGGGGAACAAATTCATAACGTGTGAGTCAAGCATGTTTAATTTATTTAGCTACAAAACATTTAATGATTTTCCATTTTAAGAACATCAGACAGAACAGTTCTGTCAAACTGAAAGCTGAGAGAGACTTTGTGGCCAAAGGATGAGAAAATGACCTTCTGGCTACCTCTTTCTCAATCCTTCAATTGACTGCTTCATTGTCATGCAGCCTCTTCTCACCTCACCTCCAAAGGTGCTTGCAGAATTTCCAAAAATGAAGAGGGCTATGACAACCCCCCTTCACTGAGAGAAGTGTTTTTTCCTGTGTGTTCGGTGTTAGGACTGAGGTGTGGTTGAATTAAACCCTGAATTCTGGATTTCAGGCGAACAAGAAGACTCACACAACTCTTTTTCTATGCAGCAGGTCTTCGGTCAGATTATTGGTCAACAACAGGAACAGGTAATTCACCCTTTTGGCAGCTTCCTGCAGAGGAGAGGTGGAGAACAAAGCTTTTAGTTCATGACTTGGCCTTAAAGATACTCTTCAGTGTTAATTTAAGAGCATTAAATTCAGCCTTGGAATGTAAGTCCCAACTTACTAAAAGAATGACCAAGAATCTTGCATGTAACAAATACAGAAACTGTCTACCTTTAATCTGCCTGGTAAATTTTTAGATGTACTTGGTGCCATAGTAGGAAACAAATTAAATCAGGTGTTTGCTATTCAATGTCTTGACCAGCAGATTAACATTTTTTAAACTGAACAGTAATTAATATGCTGAAAAAAGAGCAATGCTTTCTTTCATCCTTTATTCACTTAACTCCCTTTTCTCCAAGGTTAATGGTGAGTTATTCTTTTGAATGTATTCCCTAAAAGTTATTACTTTAGACAGTCAAGTTTTGCCAAGGTTGTGGGAGAATCTATTTGTAGACTTGCTTTGTTTCACGTTGTGAACTTCCAGGGGGCTCTTTTCCAGTGTGCAAAGCTCTGAATAAGCAGGTAAAAAATACCGTACATCTACCTTCACTGAAACATGGAGTAGGTACCTAGAAAAAATGTTCTACTAGGCTGAGCAATAGTACTGCTCCTCTGGTGCAGACACCTGCTAAGACTCTGTTGGGCCAGCAGTTATCCATCAGCTGGGGATGTGCTGGCCTCCCTTGCTCCTTGGCACAGACTGACTCTTCATCGTGGGAAGTTTCTGGTTTTCAAGGGCTTTATGTCTTTCCATGTTTGTGTTTTTCTTTCCTGAGACATTTTGTTGCACTTCTATCAGCGGTTTTCACTTCTGTTACCTTGCAAAGGTTTTGGCTTGCATATTTTTTTTCAGAATCCAACAACTACTTTTGCCATGCAGCCAAATCAAACTCTCCTGGTTCTGAGGTCCACAGGCAGACTTCAGATCACAAAGTGTGGGCCAGGGTTTGCAATGTTTAGATTGCTAACAGCCCATAATTTCTCAAAATTCAAGTCAAGTTTGCTACAGCATTCACTTTTTAAAAGCCTCCCAACTTAAACTGCAAAGCATAACAATATTGGCTTCCATCACATTTCATTTAAACTAATTTTATTTCTATAAAGAGTTTCACGCAGCGGTGTTTACTTGTATAGCAATTTCCCAGTTTAGTGTTCCAGGGTGGAGAAATTAGCACAGTTGCAACTTGGTTCCAATTTATTCCAGAATGCAGCCCCTAAAACAGAAGAAATGAAGAAGAGCACAACACAAATATTGTTGCTAAGGCTTTTTAAGACTTGCATGGTATCTTTCACATGAAGGGAGAAAGATGACCTGCCTTATTCTAGACATCTTTCAGAGACTTTGTATAGGCCACAGGTGTCAGCTGGTATCTGTGGGAATGGATATGTAATGGAGCAGACATGTAGTGAAGTTTCTGGGGATAAACAACATGGATGGCCACAGCAGTCGAGAAACTTATACTGGTGCAATTTTATTTGTTGAGGTTCTTTGGCCGTGTCTGTTTAGAAATATGAAATGTGATGCAGAGGTGAAAGTGAACATGCAGCAGCATAAAAAGAATGAGCATTGTCAGGCTGTGTTTTGGGAGCAGTGGAGTTAACTGTGGGTATGGAGATGCACCCAGTGGTTGGTTCAGGCACAGACTGGAGTGCAGATTTACTGAAGAATGGTGCTGGAGAAGGGACTTGTGGACATTCCTCTGATGTGAGGCTCTTGCATTGCCATAATATCTGGTTGTACTGGGTTTGCTTGGGTAAAGAATTTATCCAGCTTTGCTTTCAAGGCAGCATGCTTGAACTACTTGTAGAGTCAGCTCTGAATTCTCTTGACTGTTCTCCATAGCAGCAGCGAGCTCATTCCATTATTAACTACGTAGTAGAAATAATGGTAGTTACATAATTTTAGAGATTATGATCAAAGTTGGCTCTGCTAAGGGTGACTAAATAAGCATAAATAACTATTATAAAAAGAATGTTATTGGGAAGAGATAGGAACAAGGAAGAACAATGACTTAAACAAAGCTTTTAATAGTTATAACTGTAATTCATTTAAATGGAATGTAACCCTTACAGATTGTTCATAAACATTCTTAGCATTAGTTTTAAGGTTGTAATTAAGAAGTGGAAGTTGGACAAAGACTGCCACTTCCTGTCTTGATTAACTACTGGTCAAAAGGTCAACATTTAATTTGAGTCAACAATTGTTAGTAAATTTTCACAGTGCTCTAATTGGTATTCCATGATGGTAACTATTTCAGAGACTTATGTTTATAATAGGCAGAAACTAATGCAAATATTAACTTTGGATCTTATTCTCCCTAATTTGCATTTTCCTTCCTTCTCATCTTTCAAAGAGCTATGTTAAGAGTTTTAGATATGACCAAACAAAAATTCCCTAAGCTTTTTGCTGACTGCGAGATGCAATGTTGAATTGAAATAAAGACTTCAATATATTTTATTTGGAAATTGAAGTTGTTTCAGCTCAATTGGAAAATTGGATGCAAGTAGGGTAATATTCTTCTTATCCTTGTCTAAATTATGACAGAATTTTTTACCCTTTTTTAATAAATGTTGTGTAGGGTAAGTTGCATAATTTTTACTTCGCACTTTACTTCACTTTCTAATACTGCAAAATTTTTCAAGACTGGTCTGAATTAATTTTGATCCTGGTTTGAGCAGAATGTTGAGCAAGAAAAGTCCTAGCATTCTTTCTAAACTGAAGGACTTGGTGAATCTGAATTTGTTGCTAGCACTTCTAGCTCATGTCATGATAAAACATCAAGAACCTTGACATTTAATCAATAACAAAGCTAGGGGGATGCAGACAGGCAACTGCATTTTTGCTTTGATTTTGTTTTAAGTATTTTAAATATCCTAATGCCCATAGGGGCAAGCAATTCCTTTATGCTTTGAAAGTAGATGAGTATCTCCCAGTGAAGAATTAAGTAATTTATCCTCTAGAGACTCGACAGAACTTTTACTGCAAAATATACAAAATGGCACTGCTTCAGTGCAAATATCCTGCAAGAACTGAATTACAGCACTGTTGGCCATGCTCTGTACTTTTTATGAATAGACTGTTCTTTAACCACAGAGTTGTAACTAAGATGAAAACAGTGAGTGGCACAGACAGCCAAGAAGGGATGCTTCATAATGTCAAGAGGGAATGGCTTTAAGCTGAAAAAGGGTATGTTTGGGTTTAGGGTTGGAAGAAATTATTTACTGCAAGGGTGGTTGCCCAGAAAAGCTGTAGATACCCCTTGGAAGTGTCCAAGACTGGGTTGGATGGGGCTCTGGGCAACCTGGTCAAGTGGAAGGTATCCCAGTCATGGCAGAGAGTTTGGAACCAGATGATCTCTTACAACCAAACTACTCTATGATTCTATTAATACTTTGTTTTCCGAGTTAGATATGCTTTCATATTTTACTTTAGTTTAACACAAATTTTAAGATTTCTTGTTTTAATGCCACGTGGATTTAGGAGTTTTGGAGTGATTGCATCCAGTGCTGAAATATGTGACATTTTCACAGGAACCAATTGCATGTATGATGTCTATGCTGACCGACTGCATGAGCACTTTCCTCTGGGTACCCGAGCTACCTCCGAGGGAACAATCTGCTATTTTAAGCTTATTGCATCTGTGGGCCACCTCATCCGCCTCTCAATAGCAGCCCTTCAGATCGAAGCAGATAACTGCATCACTGACTCACTCACCATTTATGACTCTCTGATGCCAATCAAAGATAAGATACTCTACCGGTGAGTATAAAATTATACTAAGAATTAAGTGACAACTTGTGGTTTTTTTCTGAAAACCTGTCATCTTAATTTTTTGGTTAGTTTGGTTTTGTTAAAATTGCTCTGATCTTCATGCATTACTTAGATAACACCTGACAAATTAAAATTTCTTGGATAAGTTATCTTGCTAATAAAAGGGAAAATTATCTTAAATTTTTTATCTTTTTTTCAACTGGAGTGCATCTTCACCTAGCTAGAGACCTATGAAAAATTCACACATTACTGGGCAAAATCTTCTGTTTCTTATCAGGAAACAGATGCTGACTAAAAGAGAATGTCAAAATTTCCTCCCTTAAGCAAACTATTCTGTATCTGAAAAGAAGTGCTTTTCAACTAAAGACTGAAGTTCTGAAACTAAGTCTCGTGATTTTCACTTACTGACACTCACTAGTTCAGTGCTTTTTTTATCTGCTCTATTTGTTTGGAGGATTATAAAAATCTTGACTTGAACCTGTGATCAGTTGAGGGATGTGAACTATTACTTTTTCTCTTTCTTCTCTCTTTAATGATCCATTATGCTTGCTTAGGGACTTTTTCTTTTAAATCCCTGATAATTAATTCCACAGGACTCTTTAAGTCAAAAGGAAACAACAGCACCTTGATGAAGTAGACAAAAAACTCAGTGTTTTCTCCCCTGAAACCCTTGTCTCTGGCATTTCAGTCTGTGTATAAGCCTCAAAACCAGAGCATTGGCTTTTCAGTCCTTTTTGAGAGCTGTTCTGTACTAATCTGTATCTTCAATTTACTTGGATGGTGTTCACTTACATGTTAGTATCTGTAGAGGACTGAAGATGTCTGCTAGGTAATGCATATGGAAAGTAAATTTCTTTTGTTTTAATGAGACTTCTTGATTGGCTCGTGTTCTAAATTTCTGACTTGAAGAATAACTTTATCTTTCCCACTCCCCAACAAGAAGATAAAACTCTTGGTCTAATAAAATAAGATTTCTCCTTCTTCCAGCTTTTCATTAATTTTGGCTTCATTCATTTTTACTGGTAGTGAAGGCTGAAAGTCATTGTCTCATAGAGCTAACCATTCAATGTTCATTTTCATGTTTGCAATTTCCTTCTTTTTGTAAGAAGAATTTTCAGTACTGAGTTTCTAACTGGCCTTGTAACAGGTACTTTTGTGCCCAAGAGCATGGAGATTTGACTGGACTTTGAAGTAGGTAAGATCTGAGCTAGTGGAAAATTTATGCATAGAGTGAGAGTAATGTGTTAAGCTTTTTGCTTTTTAAGCAATTGCTTAAGTATTTGCTCTTCTTCTTCCCCCTCAGAGCCTGTGAACCAGCTGATTCATTGGTGTCACTTGTGTCAACAAATAATCTCATGCTGGTAATATTTAAGGCAGCACAAGTAAAGGAGCAAAAAGAATTCCATGGCTATTTTGAGGTCATTACACAAGAAAGTAGGTTTGTTCTGTGTTTAGAAGTGTGTTTATTATATTATTTCTTCTAAGATCCTGAAGTGTCTGTCATGTTTCTGACTATGGAAAAATGATTCCTGTATTTGAGTTTCTTCTTTTTACAGGTGCCTGTCTCCCCTTCATCTCTTCTGCATTACTGTGTGCCTTTCTGCTGTGTAATGTAATCTGATCAGACTAGTTGTGAAGTATGAAGGTAAAAGGCTGAAAGCAGCCCTGAATTCAGCTGGCGAGGGCTGCAATGTGCCAGTAGATGGGGCTGGTAGTTCAGGTGTAGCAGTGCTCTTCCTTCTGCCTTGGGACTCGGGATCATGTTAAAGGTGGAAGGATGTCAGCACTAAAAACTGCTTTCAGAAAATAAAGCTTCAGTTGCTTTGTCTGAATTTGCTATCTGTTCCTGCCTCCTAAGGAGCACAAAAGAGTCAGTTACGTTTGTGCATCAAGTCCATGACTACATTGCTTTAATCTTTAAGAAATGGTGAGGTCATAATCACAAATAGTACAAGCAATATCATGCTAGTGGCACAAGGAGAAAAATCTCACACAATGCAGGGAAATCCAAGCTGCTCAAGAAGATGCTGCAGACTTTTCATGTTGACAGTAATTAAGCATTAATATACCATCACAAAAGCATGTGATAAATTCTCCATAATAATTAACTTCAAGTTCTGTTCTGTGTGGGTTGTGGGTTGGTTTGCTTTCTTTATGTTCAAGTCTGGATTTTCTTTGTTCATTTCTCTGCATGCGTGATTTTGACTTTAATGAAATCTGTAAATCCATTGAGCAGTCATACAAGAAAGTTTTGGGTTCCAGAAGGCTGATTAGTTTAGTATATTCTCAATTTCACTTCTAATTGGCTGCATTCTAAGACTAGAGGTCCCTGTGTAGTGCTGCAGTATGGATGCATTGATACTCTTGTTTGCAAAACTGTCTTCAGTGAAATAACACAGATAAACTTTACAGTGTGTTCTTCTGGTCCTGCAGAAGCCAGCACTCATCCCTGGATCTTTATATCCTTTATCTTCTGTATGTATCATTGGAAAGAGTCTCTTTTTACAACTTGAATCCAGCTAAATATAATTCCTCACCTGCCCAGCCTTGCAGTGACAGACTGACTTCTGATAAATTTGGATGCTTTAGCCACTGAATAGCTTTACAGAAAGTACATCAAGGTTTGCCAAATTTTGCCTTTTTTTTCTTTTCCCTAGGGTGTGGAAAAGCAATAGTGACAAAAGAGGAAACTGGCTATGAAGGGAGAATCACAAGTCCATATTACCCAAGCTATTATCCTCCAAAATGCCTGTGTGCATGGAACTTCCAGGTAACATGATTCTTTCTGTCCTTAGGCACGGCTGTGTGTTTTGGGTGCATAGAGCTAAAGTAAAGCAGAAGTGATTGAGTTGGCAGTAACCTGCATCCTCCCAGATGTAGTAGTTTATAGAAATGGCATTGCTGAGGAGCTGGCTGTGCTCAGGTGTTTTGTATTGGCTTTTCCCTCTTTGTATGCACTTGTTTTTAAGGAAGAGAACATAGTTCCTAAGCTGTCCTATTAAAAAGCTGAAGACCTAAGATAAGTTTTGATGTTTAGCTTGCAGAATTACTTCATGGCAAGCAATGTAAGACTTGGCTGTTTTCTCTGTTTCTTCTTTTCCCACTCCCCAGAAATTTGGATGAAAAGTATGTACAGAAACAACTCCTCTAAACTAGTTATTATTGGCACTTCTCTGGTATCTTTTCATATGCTTAATATATTTAATTTGTCTTCAGAATGGTCTGTCCTATCAGCACAAGCCCATAGACTGTTTCTTTAATTTGGTATCCATTTTCTGCATATTTTCAGATACTCTCCTGAAAACAAATTACTGAAAGTTGACATTGTTTTAAAGTAATTCTGATTTCTCTGTCATGAGTATTTCCTTACTAGTGCTGCTAAAACAAGGTCTCTGACTTAGGGTTTGCCCTTCAGTGTTTTCCTCACTAAAGAATATAGCAATGGATATGAAGAGGTCCACTGTTTACCCATCTTTCTGCTTATGTTACTCATTACTTGTTAAGCTAGTGGCTGTCCACATTGAATCACAGCAATATAAATTAAGTCCAGCTAGCCATAACCTACAGCCTCTTCCCTTTCTAAAATGATAAGGCAATTTTGGGGGGCTAAATTTACGATCTTCAGTTAACCCTGGACTTCTGATAGAAAGGTTTATTGCTCAAAACCAGTTTCATTTTCAATATTGTGTTTTTGTGCAATATTGAAACTTCACTTGTTTCCCAAGTTATATTTTCTGCAAGAGAGAGGGAGAAAAATTTTCATTTCTGGATTTTTGCCCTGAATCAGCCCTTGTTTTTAAATGAACACTGCCTTGCCTTGCAAAAAAGGTTCGGTTTCTTTTATGAAAGGAATTTCCAATTAAGTATGAACACTCGTGATTCTGCTGAGTTTAGAAGTGTTTTGTAAAATACTAAAGAATGCATGGCTGAGCAGATGCTAGCAGAAGGCTATAATATTGTGGCAGAAGTAACTCCTAGCATTACAAAGGTGACACAAGTATTCCAGGCAGTATCTAAACTCTAAAAATCCTCTGGGGCTCTGTCCCCCTACACAAGTACATTTGGATGTGTTTGAGTCCTTTGATCTCGATACAAAAGCTGCTTTCTTTGGCCAGTGACTCTCTGAAGATGAGAAGGCTATTGGCTTGAGGGGGAGAAAGCCTGCAGCTGTGCTGGGGCTGTGCCAGCCCTTGCTTTGACTCAGGACTGAATAGCTTGCCAGTGTGTAAAGTGCTGGCTGTTGAGCTGGTGAAGCCAGCACAGCTCCCAGGGTGTGGCAATGCCAAGCTCCCTGATTCCTGAAATACATTTATAGACTTTTGTGTTCTATGCCCACAAAAGGAAAAAGAAGACTGCTTGCACTGTCTTTCTTGCTCACAACAGACTCCACAGAAGAGCCTTGGTATAGCTCTGAAGTTTCATAACTATACCATTAGTGAGAAGAATATTAAAGGCTGTGAACGAGGGTGGTGGAAAATTAATGAGCGCATGTAAGTACACTGCATGGATTATTATTGTAATGGTTCTAAAATAAACCTTCCCATACTACTGCAGCTCACTAAGCTTCCACAAGGACTGGAGTAATTCACTGGGGTGTCCTACCATTCTTTTATTTTAGCTGATGCTGTAGCAATCCTTATAAAATGCGTTGTGTCTATATATACATATATATTCTACTGAAAAGTACCAGAAAGATGAAGACAACAGTCTTTGGTACTCTCTGGAGAGAGAGAAATGGAAAGAGTTGGATGAAAATTGATGTCCTGTGAACCCTAAAATAATTCTGTGTTTTCTGGGGCCATTAAACAAGGTCTGTTTAAAGCCCTTTTAAGTGTAACTTAATTCCATGATTGCTCAAGAGGACCACGAGTCTAATTAACCTCTTGGTGGAAGCCACTGCAGTGAGATGATTGGAAATAGAACTGTAACTGCTTCCTCATTCCAGTCACTGGCTCTTGAAAGAGAAACTGCACAAAGTGGCATCAAAGGAACCACTGTATTTCTGAAGTTTTTTTTATTAAATATTTTAATATTTAATTAAATATTTTATTAATATATTTTTATTGGAATATTTAAAAAAAAATTTTTTTAAGATACTACTGCTTTCCCAGCACATTGTCCACCCATTTTTTCCCTCAGTTTTGAAGTCATCTTTGGAATGCTGGATGATGAGGCAAGGCTAGATTTAAATAATCAATTTTTTTTTTCTTAAACTTCATTCAAATGGAAATCTCAGAAATGTTAGTCTTGAAACTGAGTTTCTGAACTCACTACTGGAACTAAGTGAATTAGGCCCTTAAGAGTACAATTGAAAGAATTACAGAGAGAAGAAAAAATTTTATCTGTTCTTTTGTAGTGTGTTGTATTTATGGAGTGAAAATTCAATTTGAAGCTCCTATAGTTGTGCCTTGATGGGAATTGGTTGAGAGTCAGAGAGTCCTGAAAGAATCTGAGCAGCTTTTTGACAAACCTGCCATTTATGCATTCCACAGAATTAAATGTCCATGGTATAATTCTTAGAAGGGCACCCAGGGTTACTTTTGAAGTACTGCACAAGAACACGAGCTCCTGCTTTGTGTTGCAAGTTGCTGGTTATAGTAGTAGTCCAAGACAAGCTTTCCTTTGAAAAAGTGTGCTTTTCATTGAAAATAAGGCTTTTGAACTTCTGATTTTTCTCTTCTATATTTACTTTTGAAGGGGAAAAATTATTACTTCAAGCATGAAACATGGTCATGTTTTCTTTTTACTCTGAAATTTTCATTTTTAAGGAAATGGGGAGGGCAGACAGGGGACCCCCATTTTTCAGCTTCTTGCAGTTGCAGCCTATGGGATGCTTATTCTGTTATCTTAGGTAAAAATGGTTAAGAACCTTTTGGATACTGATATTAGTAAACACTGGGACCAAGCAGGTGGTGCAGATAAGTTTCCTTCAGACCTCTAGGGAAAGCTTTATCTAATCAGAGACACTGGACCACGACCATGCAGTTCTTCCTTGTCTTTCTTCCAGTGGACATCACTGCCTTGTCAAAGAAGTTACAGCTGCTGAACTTCTTTACCTGAAATTCCCAGAGGCAGGAATACCAATGAGTCTCTTATGAGCAGACCACTAGAAGTTTATGTGAACACAGAGGTGCTTTATTTGCAACTGTTCGTGCAATATCCCATTGTTTCTGCTACAGCATTCATGTATCTGCTCATCCTCTGAAAAACTGTCCCACTCACTTCTTCAACATATGGGACAAGATCCCCTTAATCAGTTTCTCTCGGTGCAAAGAGTTACAGTTGTTGCTTTGCAACTTCCATTTGCCCTGGACTTGGATATATGACCAATAAAACACCAGCAAAAGGCTTCTGAGGGCCTTTAGCTTTGTTTTGCAAATCCCATGAGCATATGGCATTTCTCACTGTGTAAAGGAGATGTACCTGTTTCAGCTTTTTCAGAGATGGGCAGCAATTTCTTCTGATTATGGTGAGATAAGTTTTTTTCTTTGTCTGAGAAGGTGTCAATGCAGATTTCAAATTTTTGGAGTTTGGTTTTGTTTTGGTTTGGTTTTGTTTGGTTTTTGTATTGCTAGGGCTTGTTGGAAGGAAGGTTGTCTAAGTCATTGACAACGAGAAAAGTAAAATATGTCTGTGAGCTAGTTGAAGGGAATCAGATTGGTAAATGGCATTTTGCTGTGCACTTCGACAGGCTGTTTTAGGTTGGAAGCACTGGGGACACTAAACAATAAAATTAGAGACAATCAGACTTCTTGTTGTAGGAAGTCCTCACTCAACACTGATAGATTTGATGGATGGGTGTACTGGTTTGAAGAAGGCAAACCAGCAGGAGGGATTAACTCCATAAAAATATTTTGTGAGTGCTTCCAAGTCAGTGCTACAATTTAACAGGAAAATAACAATGAAGGCAATAATACAGAAACAGTGGCTTAAACTGATGAAGTCAGAATATTACCTGACACCCTGTTGGTCAGGGTGCCAGCAGCAGTCTGATTAAATGGTGGCTGCAGTCCTGCTGGAGTGATGGATGTGGTTCTGTCAAAGCAGTGATCCTCTGAAAAGGTCTCATCCCTCCCTGGAGATCCAGTGGTGCTGGCAAGAGCTCTTGTCCTCTGGGTATGGAGTGGTGGTGTTGTGGTGTCCCAAGCCCCAAATTATGTACAGGTGGGACTGTTCAGTTCATCCCCCGGGACAGGGAATTTCACAATGGGATAATGTAATTCTGTGAGTCATTCTGGGGAGCTCCTGATGGTCCATTAGCAGAGGTGGCCCCTCAGTGACAGCTGCTTCCTGGAGGGAGTTATCATGAGTCATGGAGAAGACAAAGAAACACTGATCCACACATTTTAACAGCTCATGTAGATGGTAATAGAAAACTTTTGGTTACACCTTACACTATAACCCAAGACAGTGGTTTTGTGGGTTTTTTTGGAGGGATTTTTTTTTGTGGTTTTTGTTGTTGTTTGATGGGGTTTTTTTTCTTTTGTTCTTTGCGTTCATTTTATTGTCAGTGAGTGACCTTGAACTGCTCTCAAACAAGTGTGTGTGCCAAGTCCGCTAAAAATCAATACATCTCCCTGTGCTCTTAAATATTTTTAAGATTCGTATGTACTTTGATTTTGGCAGGAATATTAAAGCCAGAAGTTTTTCTTATAAATGTTGCAAGAGGAGAGAGTCTTTATTTCCACTTCTAGAACAACCTGTACTGTTGATGTTCACTGGTTTACTACATTTAAAACTGTCTCCATTTTTTAAATAATGATCCAGCAATAATTGATACCTTGTCAAAGAGGCTTTGTTTGGTTGTGGGGTTTTTGTTTTTTTTTTTTTGCTTTGGGGTTTGTTTGTTTTTTACTTTTTTTTTAATGTAGGTTTTTTATTGCCCACCTCCCAGATAGAGGTTGGCATATTTGATGAAAGAAAATTAGAAATTAATAAACAATGGATGGATTAAATGTTTGCTGGCATCAGAAAGCATTTAGGTTTCTCTGAATCAAGTAGCACCTAGGCAGTAGTCCAAGGAATCTCTTTGCCAAAATAGCAGTTTAAAGTAGATGTGCACCCAAGGCATTATTTTGAGGACTATTTATTTGAAGGTATGACATTCAGAAGTAAATTTCCACAGTTTTAATGGTGGATGGAGGCTGGGTGACTACTGAGAAATATTTTTTGGTTTGGTTCTTAATTAAAGTATGGCATCTAACTGTATTTCTGAATTTCAGTGGTGTTGACATTTAAATTGTATGTAAGGTGGTTTTCATGTATAGGCTGCCCTAGAACTCACCTGAACACTTTTAGGTACTGTGGTTACTATGTGGATCACCAAACAGTCTTCCACATCACGAGTTCTGCTGTCAGTGTGGAGCTGCAGTGCAGCTCCAAGGTCTCGGAGAAGCCCCTGCTGGTGGAGTACGGCAGCTATAACATCGGCCAGCGTAAGATGGACTTTACCTCTTCAACTCTCTTCGCCTTTCAGACCTGGGAAGTAGCATCTTTGGGGTCCAGTAGGACTTAATTAAGCTTATGCAGGAAATTACCTGTTGGGTTTCAGTTCTCTTTCTTTTCTAATTTCACTGAGTCAGATGACTAGCAAACAAAGAACCTTTTCTAGGCAGTGCATCTAAGGTTTGTGGGCATGTGCACCATGCTCTGGTTTCCTGCTTGCACGCTGTTCTCTTCTGCACAGTCCTCAAAGCTTCCTGCATGGCTATGACCATGGTGCTGTCACTTGAAGTCTGCTGTTCCTGTTTGTTTTCATCCCCAACGTTTTGTTTGCTATGTTTCTATTGCTCTAAGGCTTCCAGGTAATGAAAAGAGTACCAAATAACCACCTGCTTATTTCAGTGTTTCCATGTGCTTATATACAGTGTGTGCAAATCTGAAATCTGAGCTGAAAAAACAGCTCCAAAAATTTATTAACTCTGAGACCCTGAGTTTCTTCCAGTCCTGAAACAGACAACTTGTTTACTGGTACTTTTTCACCTGTGTTAGTCTTATATATATTCTTTTTTAAAGTAATAGAAAATATAGGTTTCTATACATAGTTACTTGTCACATTAGAGGAACTCTATTCAGTGTATATATGTAGAGTATGTAAAAAGAGGGGAAATTTGATTATTTTAGTTTATAAGGCAGAATTATGTAGTTCATGTACCACCTCAATGCAGGTTACTTACCAAAGTTGCAAAGCGCTGCAAATTTTGGTTATTGGAAGTGAGACTGTCCTTTAAAATAAAGGTGGCATTCTAAGCAGTCTTATGTTGCCCTGTAAAATGCTGACTGATTTGTCCAGCCCTAGAGAGCCTGTGGTACATATTCCAGGAACAGCTGAATTGGAACTTTTGAGCCATTTTGTCCTCTTCTTTAAATCCCAGTTTTCAACATTTGAATTCAATTTAAGTGCTGGCAATGTATACAGACCATTAAATTTAGATCAACTTTATCGTTCCTTGGAGCAGCTTAGTGACTGTAAATTGAAACAAGCTGTCAGTATTTGTAAAAAGAAAATTTTGAAGTTTGGTTGCTTGGGTTTTTTGTTTTGTGGTTTTTGTTTTTTTTCCTTTTTACCCTCCAGCATGTCCACCTGGACATTTCAAGTGTTCTACTGGCTTATGCATCCAGCAGATGCAGCGCTGTGATGGCATAAACAACTGCTTCGATGAAAGCGATGAACTCTCTTGTGGTTTGTATTCACTTATTAGAGATCTTGACTGGAAAACACAGTGAATGTATTCTCTAATCTTAGAAGGCAGCTGAAACAAGGTGAAATTTTTTCATGGGGATAACAAAATAGGTTTTCAGCTTCCCTTGTACACTCGAGTACAGACTATCTCTCAGTCTCTTGAATGCTTAATTTGTAGTTAATTGGCGAGGGACAAAACCAAGAATGAAGAAGGTATGGCACTGGAGAGCACAGGGAAGAAATTTAGATGTGCAATAATAGCTGTAGTAGGCTATATTTTAGCTTTTCCACATGTGATAAAAGCTGGCAATTATTAATGAAGTTCTGTCCCATTTTGAGATGAGTTATTTTTTTGGGGGGCGGGGGGGAATGACACAGGGAGGTTCATAGAGTAGGATGAGAGGGATACTAAACATCTCCACCTGGGGAGTTCACTGAAATCCTTTGTGCTTTATTTTCTCCATGTATAACGTGGCACTGAGACCCATCCTTGTACCATGCGGTGAAGGAATGAATGTTGTATCCAGACATAGTCAGAAGGGGATGTGTTAGCATTTGCAGGAATGCTTCTGTACCTGATTTGGCTCATATTTTTTAAGTTGTCCCTGAGTGGAACTGTAACTCCAGCTTCACAATACAGGACAACCTGCTTGCCTGCGATGGAGTGAGTGATTGTGAGAACGGAAAAGATGAGCAGAACTGCACCCACAGTAAGACTGCTCTCCTGAATAAATTTTTTCTCTTTTGTCATCTGTCTATTCCTGACTTGAATTCTGGATGCTGCATTCAAAAGGTTAAGAAGCACTGTCAAATCTCACTTGGGCTATATAATTCTATTCAATTCTTCTGATAGACTTAGGAACAAGCCATTACCCATTACTGATTTTTAAACTATTCCTTTTTAATATGCTCATGAACATCTGTTTCTGCAAAATACTGGCAGAAGAATTAAATACTTCAGGTGCATGATGGGGATCTAGAGATTTAAATCTTGAAACTGAGATTGTGATCTCTTTACAGCATAATCTGTGCAAATTAATTCCTGGATCTGTTTTACCATCTGTAAAATAACTATAAAAATTATGGTTTCTCTGTAGCAGCTTTCAGGGTTATAAGGTTAGTGGAAGCCATAAATTTAGCATTAGGCAAATGAAAGTTTTGAATCAGAACTTTCTTGAACTTGCTGCAAGTGACTTTTTTAAAGAAAACTTTTTTAACCCCTCTGACAAGACAGTCTGTGTAAATGATTACAGAATAGTTCTGTGTGTTGACAAGAAAAACAGATTGGTTTTGAGTGGCCTCATTTATTTGCAAGCCACAAGGGAAAAATTAAAATGCTGAGTTTGGGGGTTGCCCTTTTACTGGATACAATGAATGAGGCTGCTTTTACTGCAATCTTTCCTTTCACATTTAATATTGGAATATAGAGGAGAGCTCCTTTCCAGAGTACTGGATGTTTTCTCTTGCTGTCCTTACACTCTACATCTAATTTTCACTACTATATCTGTGTGTGTTTTGGTGCTGTGGGAAAGGATGGGAGGAAATCTTTGTTTGGACTTGGCCAAGTAAATGCACACCCAAGTATAGATACAGTTCTATTTGAATAGTTCATTCTGTTTCGAGGTTAAGCCATCCCAGCCAAAGTGCTTTTTTGTCTTATTCCTTCCTATCTATTAATACATGTACATCTTCTATCTGTGCAGATATGTCTTTGTATGTTAAGCTGAGCCAATGGCTGTTTTGAGTCTTTTTCCTCACAACTTTTCCAGGTATTCCCTGCACCAACCACACATTCAAGTGCAGGAATAACATTTGCATTAGGAAACAATATGCAAGGTGTGATGGGACTGTGGACTGTGTCGATGGAAGTGATGAAAGCAGCTGCAGTAAGTTCCTCTCAAATATTCTTCTTTCTGGACTTTGAACTTTTTACACAATAAAGACTTTATTTCTTCCTGTTTTGGAGTGGGTACAAGTCAGGCTGCTGAATTTTTATTGCATTCTCTCTGTGATCGTTGGGTAATGATCAGCTATCAGTTTACCTCAGATCTGGTTGCAGAATTTGCCAAGTTTCTGTGGGAGGATGGGCTTAAAGTTATGGGAAGCCTCAGATGTACTGCTTATTGCCACTATACTAAGGATTAGGGCAGCAGGGTGTATTACAGAGTGAATTGGTTAATTGGTGAGGCAGGAACTTTTGTTGTCTGCAGCAATGCCAAGCACTTCATTGAAGTCAGACTGTATTTGGACTTCAGGAGTGATACAGCTGCAATGAAAAAAAGCATGAACTTTTCACTCCTCTGACTCTTCCAAATGGTGAAGACCCCAATACTTCATAGTATTAAGTTAGGTGCTAGTCTTAAATCTTCCTAAAGTAACATCCCTAAGAAGGGTCTTTCTTCCTTGCTTTTCAGATTAAGAGTTCAGGTTATTGTGCTGACTAGACATGACTTCTTCACCTGTTAGTAATATACATTGTCAGACTCAAATGTCCAATCTCCACATACATTTTTCTTGTATCATTTCTATGTTTTGGCAAGAAGTAAGTGGTCTGATGTTGAACTTCTTTGTTGATGGTCTCCTTTCAGGTCAGGGTTGTGAGTATCAAAAAGAGATGAGGGTTTGCCTATTTGTATATATTAATTGTGATGCTTATCAAATCAATGGATCCTTTGACATTTCTGACACGAGGAATATTTAGGGGCTAATTTCTGCAGCAAAGCTAGAAAAGGGGCTTAGTAAAATTTCAAGACTAGTGCCTTTTTATGGAGTTACTTCTTGTTTCATTAATTGAGCAGCCAAAGAGAGAAGTTTTGCAATTATAGCAGGGGAATGAAATCAATTTCAAAATATTTCAAAGTGCAATGTTCTTTCATGCTGTGTGTGGGAAGCCCCCTCATTAAAGGAAAGTATTGGAGATGGGGATTATAACCTGAAATATCTCTTGCAGGTTGTGGCAGTAGCAAGATCAGCAATCTCATCTCTCGGATTGTAGGTGGCTCAAACACTGAGGAAGGTGAATGGCCCTGGCAGGTCAGCCTTCATTTTGTGGGAGCTGCTTACTGTGGAGCATCAGTGATATCCAAAGAATGGCTCGTGTCTGCAGCCCACTGCTTTCAAGGGAGCAAGTAAGCAGCCATCTCTCTGTATCTGTCCAGAATCCACAAGTGCCTTTAGGTTCCAGAGTTTGAGCTGCATGGAGGTGCTGTGCTCCCCTTTCCCCAGCCCTGCTCTCAGTGGGTGCTTTGAGGTACTCTTTTACTTCTTGGTTTGCTCCCACCCAGGCTGGCTGACCCCAGAGCGTGGCGTGCCCACCTGGGCATGCAAATGCAAGGCCGTGCCAAGTTTGTGTCGGGGGTGAGGCGGATCGTAGTGCACGAGTACTACAACAGCAGGAACTACGACTACGACATTGCGCTGCTGCAGCTGAGCACGCCGTGGCCAGACACCATGAGCCACCTCATCCAGCCCATCTGCCTGCCTCCCTCTTCCCATAAAGCCCGCCGAGGGGACAAGTGCTGGATAACAGGTTGGGGCCAAAAGCAGGAAGCAGGTGAGTTTTATCCTTTCCATCGAGCGAATTTTGTTCCCTGGAGCCTTCCGTCTTAGTTTGAAAGACAGGTGTCTGCTAAGAAAGGCAGGAGCCTCTTTTTGAAATGGAGAATGTAAAGTTCCTCCCTCCAAATTATTATGATTTTGAAATTAAGGGGCTCTCAGGCAAAGATATGGGAATAGGAATAACAGTTCTTTACTAGGAGAATTAAAATAGAAATACAGTATTACAAAGAACAAACCTAAAAATACTTACAGAGTCAGAATACAACCTGACACCCTGTTGGTCAAGGTGTTGGTAGCAGTCTGATTAAATGGTGGCTGCAATCCTCCTGCAGTGACAGTTGTGGTTCTGTTGAAGCAGTGCTCCTGTAGAAGGGTGCAGTTTTCCTCCAAAGGTCCAGTGATGATGTGGAAAGGTCCAGTTTTTCCTCTGGACTCCTGTGGGAAAAGGCTGCCTTGGTGTTCCAGATCTCAGATTTTATTTAGGTAGGAAAGGCTCAGCTTCTCCCCCTGGTTGGAGCATCTCCCAATGGGATGATGTAATTTTATCAGTCATGCAGTGGGACCAAATGGCCCATTAACAGAAGATATCCTCCTGGCAGGAGGATGGGTTGTGGAAAAGATAAAGAGCACTGCCCCCTCTGTTTTCAGGTGGTGATAGAATACATACTTTTGGTCACATCCTGTATTACAACCTAAGACACCTGGCAGATATGCATGTGCCTTTGTATGCCCAGGAAACTTGGCTGCTGGTCCCATGGATCTGAATGTCTTCCATTTTGTGTTGTTAGTATAGGGAGCTACACTTACCCCAAAATATCAGAATGTTGTCTTTCCTCTCTGTTCCCCTTGGAGGTGTGGGATACATGGTGTGGTTCTCTCTTTGGGCTGCTGGTTAGTAGTAGGATTTCAGCATGTGAAATTAAAAAGCTGGTTATTTGAAAGATAAATATAAAAAAATTTTCTTTCAAAAAAGAATCAAGGGGATGTATTTTTTCCTGTTTCCTTCTATTCCCTTAATCAGCTTCTACAAGTGCCAAATCAGTCTTTTAATTTCAAAGTATACTTTATTACATATTAGTTTTATCAAATTCTAAAACAAAGTTTCATGATGTAAACCAGTGCTTGCATATTTGAATATGTGGGTGAGGGCTTTTTGGCTATAACCAGATTTTGAAAGGATGACCTGGTGATGAGATTGGGCCTGCTGTATTGAAAGGAGGGGAAACTGTGGGTTAATTCTGTTATTTTTAAGGAATATATCTTATAAAAAAGAGGTGTTCCACCAAATCTTTCAGACAGAAAGAAGCAAATTTGGAAATTGGTTCTTAATGCTGTCAGAATTTTCATTCTGAAACTCTGACTCATAATCTTGAATTCAGCTCCTTCAGATGTGCTGCCCTCACTGCAAATCTGTCATGTGATGATCTAAATATCTTTGTAAAATTCTGTTTCTATTTGAAATAAAAGGAGAGCAAATTAAGAAGTCCTAAGACATTTTAGAAAAAACAAAGAAAAAAACGTTTTGGCCAATCCTAATGATGATGCCATTGTATTTATTTGGTGTGTCTGAAGGATCCAGATCACATTACACTATTGCCTGATAGTTTGAAGAGGCTTTCTGCTCAGTTGCAGTTAGTTGTTTGTAATTTGGAATTACTTGAGGGTGAAAAGTATCTGTGGATATTTTTTGAATACTTCTTGTTTTGTATTTCACTAGGTGAGTAAAATACTAAGCTCTGTAGAATCACCCTGCTCTGAATTTGTTTTCCAGACGATGAAGGCTCAGCAGTTCTTCAGAAAGCAGAGATAGAAATTATTGACCAGACATTATGTCATTCCACATATGGGATTATCACAGCTAGGATGTTTTGTGCTGGGCTATCATCTGGGAAAAGAGATGGGTGTAAAGTATGTATCTCAGCAAACTTTGCAAAGAGCTCCTCTTGTCTTGTTGCATGATGAGGTGTAAAGTTGACTGGCAGACTGCTTTGTGGTCAATATGTTTCAGTTCTGAAAAAAAGCAGTATGAGAATTGTCTGTCGGCAAATCGCTTTTGTGGGTGATTTTAGAGTTCTGCTTTATGTGCATGAGTAGCATCATTAAGTTTCAGTAGCAGATCAAGAGCCAATCAATTTGCAAGTCCCAATAAGGAGTTGAAATCAGGCAATATTTGATAATAGGCTCTCAGCTGAATTAAATACTGAGAAACTAGCTTGTGTCTTTTCAGGATCCCTCCCCTCCAACTTGGAACTACAGATCTGTATGATGAGATGTAGACAATTAGGCATAAATTTGCAAATGTAAGATATTTCTGATCTGGAAAAGCTGGAAGATGATAAATGTAAAGCGCTGAATTTACTTCTAGCGAAGACTAGTAAAACCACATAGATACACAATATATATGACACTTAATATTACAGATCTTATATGCCATATTATTTTGAGATTATATAAACCATGAATATTTGCTGCTAAAACAGTAGTAAATTTACTGCTAAAATAATAATAAATAAATAAGTTTTTTTCAAATATAGTCCATGCAAAGTAATATCTTTATTAATGTCTTTAAAGAGTGATAATTTCCTTCTCTCTTGTGAGAGAGAAAACTTTGGTAAAACTATGCAATGCCATCTACTTGAAAAAAGAGCCCTATCAATTGTTTGAACTATGTGAATATGAAAATATAATCACTGGAATTATGCAAAATATCTCCTGTGGACTTTTTTTCCCCCAGTTTTTATAATTCCTATTGTAAACACATATAACTCGATACATTATTTTTAGGGTGATTCTGGTGGACCACTGTCATGTCAAAGCATTGGAGATGGAAAATGGTTTTTGACTGGCATTGTGAGCTGGGGTTATGGATGTGGAAGACCAAATTTCCCAGGTGTCTACACAAGAGTGTCAAATTTTGCACCATGGATACACAAATATGTGCCTTCAGTCTTGTAACTTGAAAACTGTTTTCTTGTAATAAAACATGACCTGGATACCTTCATTAAAATCATATTTGGAAGAACTGTTCAGTGGTGGAATTTCTTTTCATGTCTCTTGCTGATTCTGGAGTTCACATATGGAGGTAATAAATACCATTGTTTCAAGCTTTGGTGAAAAAGGAGGAGGCTGTTCCTTGTGGTTGTTCCATACAGATGTCTGGAGACATGGGTGGAGGTGCAATAATAAACTTCATTTTCAAGGAACCAACTAAGTGCAAGTGCACTCATCTGTCAGAAAGCTGAAGATATAATTGTTTATGTAAACAGAGAGCTTCAGGCTTACTCATAATTTCTTTTGATATGTGTGCAGCCAATACAGAAGTAACTGTGAAGCAGCAATTAACAGTTTGCACTCTGGCAAATACTACTTTTCCTGTCTCTTCCACCAAGAACAGCTGACAAGGAGAAAGGGAGAGGAAACACTATAAAAAAAGGAACTCAGTCCTTTCAAATCCATAGGGCCCTAATTTTTGATGATCAGAAATTCTGCTGCTAAAAGTGGTAAATTGTTGTATGCTTATTCCTTCTCCTGCTTTCATTTTAATTAACTGCATAATTTCAAGCTATTAACTTTTATTTCCTGCTTTCATTTCTTTATTTTCAAGTTCATTCACCTAAGAATCTGAATTCTCAAGCTTCAGGCAACCTTAGCAAGAAGAATAAACATGGTGATGTGTTATTGCAATGATCTTGTCCTTGCCAAAATAAAACCAGCGTTTCTAAAAGGTCCTGATAGAATTTTTTTTTATGCGAAAGTGGGTTTATTTCCTCTAGGCATTCTTCTGTGTTTTTTTCTCTTTTCCATGAAGGAAGGGGCCAAGTGTAAGTCAGCAGGTTTTGTGTGTGTAGCAGAGACAGGCTGTTGAAAAACAGAGGACTTGAACAAAACCGTCTGTCTGCAGCTATAGTTTGAATTTCTGAGCTGTGATGATTGCTTTCCAATTAATCCCTTTTGCAATCTCTGTGTCAGCTCTTCGGATTTGTTTTGTTCCTTTTGTATTGTTTTCCTGGGGCTGAGATTTCTTCACCCCCCCTTTTGCTTTTCTAGGTTCTGTTCTTTGTGTTCTCTCTCTCTCTTTCAAGACGTATCAAATATGTTATTTCCCCACACACATCCTGTATTTTCTTATTTTACATGTGGAATATGCTGAACTTGATGGTTTGCTGACTTTAAACTGCTTTTTCTTTCGAACAGGAAATGTGAACATAAATTGGTTTGCTATTTATTTACTGCTTTTATTCTGTGGTACTGTCTTGAAGCTGGAGAACTAAGGTGATAGATGGAAGTGAGCATTTCTCCTCTCTTATGGATATTTCTGTGAATTCCCCAGGGTGTTTATTAGAAGTTGACTCATTTATATTGCCCTGGCACCTTTCATCTGTAAATTGGTTGCATGTCCTCTGCATTGCGTCATAAATGACTTCCCTATTCTTGTACTTCTGAAAGAAGTGATTTATTTTCAAATGATGGGATCCATATCCTACTTAGCCAGTCAGGAAAACAAAGAGTTACAGTGATGGTAACTTTTCCTGCCCACCTTCTCTGACTGCAGATCAGCTGGCTCCAGCTTCAAGCAGTATGGCAAAGGTGAAATGAGAGCAGCCTGGTGTGTGTGATGGGGAGAGCAGCTACTCTGAGTTATGTTTAAGAAGCAGGGTTCGTTTAGGGGGTTGTTGCTGGGTTTGTCAAAAGGCATTTGTCACAGCACCATGCTGCAGGCTTTTCCCTCCGGCCGGATTTCTGTGTACAGCATTCCAGCTCCGGACACTGCACGGGCTGCAGGGCAGGTAAGAGCCACCAGCTAAGCTTTGTAGTAGGAACACAGTAAATAAATAAAGCATCTCTGTCCACTTCTGTGTGCTTTGACCCCTTGTTCTTCATCAACTGCTCTTAACTAAAGTGATAAAAATTCCTTTCCCTGCCCACTTTCACAGCTTGAGGTGCATACAAGAAGGAAATAGCCCAGAGAGATGCAGGTTTCATGCGTGACATAGCTGATAACATGAAAGATCTTAGCTAAATTTTAATGTCTTTAAAACTAAGAGAGTAGATACATCAAAATATGATGCAATATAGCTCTTCTTTTTTTTTTTTTTACTAACTGATGCCATCCATGGTCTTTCTCTAGGAAAGTCCACGTGTTTGCTACGGCCCATCCTACCAAGAGGGCTTATGCCAAAAGAATCGTTTCTTCAAATGGATGAAGTTGTGTTTCTGGAGGAGATGTCTCCTGGGAATATTACCTACAGTTTCTTTAACCTTTACAGCAATCGTGCTAGTCCTGCACTACTCACTCTGTAAGTGCCACTCCCCAGCGTGGTCTGGGCAGGATATTTTGCACTGTGAAATACTGCACATAATGTGTGTACATAAAATACTGACTTTCCCTTCTCCTTAATGTCTTTGCTAAAGCAGCAAAATGCATGGTAATTAGCAGTTAGTAGTTGCACAAGAATATTGAAAGTGTGCATTTTATCTCTAATTATTTTTGTCTCTGATCATGAATACCATCGTTATTAGTATTGTGTTATCTTTTGCAGAAACCTATAGGAATTATTTGTCTATTTTTCTCTTCACTTTTTTTAAAAACAGAATGGGTACCTAAATTGTTTATGTACTTTCCCAATTGTCAGCACATAGCCATTAAAACCGTGCATCTTCAGGAGGGGAGCACTGCAAAAAATGGAAGCTTAACAATGAAATCTCCCTCGTAGAAATGCCTGCTTAACTCTTTATCTCCTTCCTTTCCTTTCCTGCTGGGCATTGCTCTGTCAGTGGGACTGACTCAGTGCTCTAGCTATTACTGCATGCTTCTCTTAAGAGCTAATTCACGCAAATGCCAAGAACAAACCACATACTTATGCAAGCCTCTTGTTCTGTAAAATTACTGCTGATATTTTTATCTTTTTTTTTTTTCCTCAGCTCCAGCTTTTTCCTTTATTTATATCAGTGGAAGTGTAGAAATTCCTAATCTGACTTATACAAATGACCTCAATGATCCAACATCACAGAAGTTCCTTCTGCAAGCAAAAGCAGTCCAAAATTATGTAAGTTCCCACATAAGTAGAGCAATATTTTGTAAATATTTATACAGAATCAGCTGGGAATGAGGAGGGGACTCTGGTTAGCCTTTTTTTTTTCCTTAGAAATTGGAAGTTTAAAGCTAAAGAGCCTTGGCAGTTTTTCAGTTTTCATTTTAGACATGCAGCTAGATAGATGTGGCTGTGTATCTTAGAGTAAGGTCAATATTTTCTAGGTAGTGAGGTTTCAGGTTTATGGACAAATTACTTGTCTTGAAGGAAATAGGAGAGTGAGTTTTGTTGTATTTTACTTTATTCAAACTCTCTTCCTTCTACATTTTTCTTTCGCTTTTTAATTTTACCTCCAATGCTTTGCTTTTTTTTATTTTCCTTATCACTCACAATAGTGCTTGTTTTCTTGCCCTTCTTATGAGTTTCTATTTGTGAGATTAGTACTGTTTCCTAGGTACATGTGGACAGCAGTTTTGAAGACAAAGGTGTTCTCTGTTAGCCTGTATTTCCCAAAAGAACTAATCTGGTGTCTCAAAGGTGCTTTGTGCACAGTAAATCATACTGGAAGTTTAAAGGCTGAAACAAAAATATAAATGTATTCAGAAAGACTTTCTTCATTATTAATTGTTAAGAACTGTTGCAATGATCTTGAAATGTGATGTGAAAAAGCAATTTTTAATGGAATTTAATGCACCTTTATGATCCTTATTTGATACATTTTATGAAAATTATGGACAGTGCTTGTAACATGGGGGAGGGAGGTGAGGAATAGGAAAGACTGAAAAAGACAAACACTATATAGTATTAGAGATTATATTGGCGCTAAAATGTAATGTTACATTTTCTTTTACCATTATTTAATTGTCAGTTGGCAGAAATATATGAACCTTCCTTCTTGGGAAAGTACTACTTGAAGTCTGTAGTGGCTGCTTTCAGGTAAGTGCTGTTTCAGCATAGAGTAGAAATTTGAAATATTCAGCTGTGATTTTATCTTTTTTTTTTAATGCATTTTAAGTCAACTATCTAGAAGAACATGCACATCTCTGTAAGGGAATTAAAAATGCAGAAATGCATTTGAGTATATGAGCTAAGCCAATATTGTGACTTCTGTCATGTCCTGTAGAATTGATGAGAGAAATGAAGTCAGATTAATTGTTCCTGAGTCCATGGGTTGTTTTGTTGGCTAGTGATATACTTTTAATTTTTGAAACAACTATTCAGCACTTGCAGGATCTTATTTTGGTTTTGTCTATTCAAATGAAGTTCTTTTTAACCTCTGAAAAGAAATCCTTAAATATGTAATTTGTGGTAAAATGCTATTTGAGCTCTGGGTAAGAAATGTAAATCCATTGAGTGGCAGGTTATTACAATCCTGGTAGTTTCTGAAAACCCTGAAGGGTCAGTGCATGAGCCATTTCAAAAGGATTGGGGTGAAAATCACTGAAGTAATAGCTTGTATGTGTATGCTCAAGGAATCTTTATTTCAATAAAGATTGTGTGAAATGCTGTATTAAAGTACAGCCGTAAAATTGAGTTGCTGTATGGTTCTAGCTTCTGTTAAAAATATTAATTACAATGTGTCTGAAGCTGTTATGTGATCTTAAAATTGTAAGATCAGCTGTTATATGATCTTAAAACCAGGGATTGTAACATCCAATTTCACAAAACCTATTGAAGGATTTCAAGGTGTGGTTTTCAGTCTCAGTGTGTAGCTGGTTAAGCCACATATGTCAAAAATATTTCTACTGTATAGCAAAAATAATTGTTAAACAAGGGAGCTTTTTGTCACCATGTTTAGCAGCAATTATTGGGCACAGAAGTTCAGCTGGCTATGAAACTGCACCAGCCAAAAATGCAGACCAGTGGAAACCACATCCAAAATAGTAATTAGACTGTATTTATGATGCTTTTCTTTTTTTTTTTCTTTCACAGTGAAGGAGAATCTGGGCTGCGAGCTTACTTCTGGAATACATTCTGGGCACCACAAGATGTGATTGCTTCTCTCAAAAAATTAACCCCAGTGGAACAAAAAGAAATCTGTAGTAAACAAGCAGCTCCCTTGTTCAGTTCTGGGGAGAAAGATTTTGATCTTGTTACAATGGAACTTTTTGGTAACAATGTACCTGTCATTTAATACCTATTCTGTCTATTTTTCTTTCTCCACTTCGTGTCTTTGGCTTATGTAGCTGATAATTATTACATTTCAGTTTCAGATTTCACAGAATATGATGTGATGCAAAAATCAGGTAATTATGCTTCAATCCCAAGTGATACCACTTTGGGGGGGAGTGGAATCCTGTGATAGAAAAATGGCATTTTCCAGTTATTCTTATATTAGTAGGGCTTATGAACTAAACTATAGACTGTGGAATCGCCATGTCTTGTGTTTCAAATGAAGGCTGGATGAAAATATCTCATAGCTTTTTATCCTGATGTTCCAACTAGAATGGTTGAAACTTAATAGTTCCCACTGAATTGCAGTGAGCTGTGGTTCCTGTTTTTGCCTATTTTGCATCTCTAAAAACAACAAGATAACCATCAAAAACCCCCAAAAAACACCCAACAAAACCTCTAAAAATTGTACATAATTTGGCTTGTGATTAAACAATTTTGGCTACATGTTGTTAGTGATCAGTCAGATAATGTGGAGCTTTAATTCCCTTTGCCTGATTTCTTCACATCAAGTGCATCTCGAGATTTGTCATTGTGTACTTAGTGTTCTCATTGTACAGAGAGGGAAGAAGAGAAAAGGGTGAAGGGAGCAATAGTTGTGAAGCAGATATTGTAGCAATTGCAGCTGAATCAGCTCCTGCTTGAGGAGTTGGTGATGGTGAGGGTTTGTACTTCCTTGGCCAGAGCAGGTGATGCAGTCTGATAGGAAAAAGGGAACGGAGCTGTAAATGTAAGAGCAAAAAGGGAATAGAGTAGTCAAGAAATGTGGGTAGGTGATGTTTCTACCTTGTCTTAAATCTTACCCAAGAACTTACCCTTCAGTCTGTTTTTCCATACTGATCTACATTCTTTTTTATAGCAGTATCCTTTGACCTGTACGCCAAGCCAGGTAGCAACAGGACTCTAACTCTGATGAATCCCAAAAAGTCTTTTTATCAATGGAGACTTCGAGTTCCTTCTAATTACGTGGTGAGACTGGTAATTATCACTTTGCATGGTGTCACTCCAGAGAGCTGTGCATCACACCACTTGTCAGCATATGATTTCCTTCTCCCACTGCAGAACAAGATCATTACCAGGTATGATACACAGGGCAATGATGCTTTACTGAGCTGTACAGAAGTTCTCTGAAACTGTGCCAAATTGATAACATGTGAGATTTGAAATGCAACTTCATTAAAAGTTTTGGGTAGCGTAATAAAAAGATCTTCTAAACAAGTTGAAAGGGACTGATAAGGGTTTTCAAGTCCAACTCCCTGCTCCTCAGAGGACTACCTAAAACCAAACCATCTTACTAAGAGCATTGTTCAAGTGTTCCTTGAACTCTGACAGGCTTGGTGCCTTGACCCCTTCCCTGGGGAACCTGTTACAAATTTCTGTGGGGTTTATTCTGCACTATGACTAATTCTTAATGGGTTCCTTTCCATCAAATTACTCTCACAACTCAAAAAGATACAGACTATTTTCTATTTTACAGTATTATATTCTATTACTTTCAGAAAATTTATGTTTTATGGCAGTCCAGTGGCAGCTGAATTCTTCTTCATAATAGGGGAGTTGGAAGGCTTCATCCTCAGAGTCACTGTCTAATCTATTTGCATGAGTTCAGATGATATTTACATTTGAGTGGCTACGCTGCTCCCACTTTTCAGAGTCAAATTTCACATATGAGCACAAGGAATCTGTCTTCCTCAACCAAATAAATACATAAGTTGTAGGTTCTGAGGATGGATGGTTTCAAGTGGGGATCTTTACTTAATTTTTTTCTTTTAGGAACTTTCAGGAAGAGGTTTGCTGGGCATGAAGATTCAGCTAGGAATCTGAAATGCATTTGTTTAGGAGTGCTTTAACTTAATTGAGTAGGTGGTCCTCTTCAGCTCTATTAATGTACTCATTGCTCTCTATGCAACAAGGCATTGCCATTGTTGGCATGGAATGGACACAAGGTTTTTGTGAGGAGTTACTCTCAAACTGTAGCTTAACAAGGAAAATCCTGTTCCTGATGTGGGCCTGCATCTTATTATGGATTCTGAAATAAGTTCTGCTACTTCTTATGGATTATTGCTGCAACTGTTACTCCATTGTGCATTATTACCACTGGCTCAGCTTTTTCGGAACCACAAATGTAGAGCTGGCCATGAGCATGAAAACACCTGGAAAGACAGCAAGACCAGCACAGGTGTCTGATTTAACACATTCAGGGAACATTGATACAGTAAGCTGTAAGACAAAATTCAAGAATATGCGTTGATGTCTGTCTATTAAAGAACCAAAATAGGATTTGGTGACTGAAATTATGTTAAAAGCCTGATGGTACCTCAACAAAACTGACTTTTCTGATTGCTTTTATAGCCACCCTAGAAAACATGTTGTTTTGCATAGGTCTATTAGTTTTCTGCTTGGGTCAAAAGCAGCCTAGTGTCATACTTAATGCACATACAATAGAACTAATAATAACAGGATATCCAATATCCATGACAGCCAGTCACTATAGCAGCCATCATTCCCTGAGGTTTAGGTCTAGGGTCACACATGGTGACTGAACTGATTCTTACCAGTTTCTGTAAACTGCAGTAATACATCTGCTCAGTGGCAAATCCTAAGGCACATTCAGGCTGAGATGGTGAGGCATGCTGTGAGAGTAAGCATCTCATGTGGACCACTCTTCTCATAGCTTGCCTTGCTGTCCTGATGATACTGTGACAGAAGGTACAGATAGAAGATAAGCCAGGGGCTGTCAACTGCATTGATGAAGATGCTGAAATATTTCCACATGGCAATATGGAGAGGACTTAAACTGCTATTTTATAAATGTTTTGTCAGCCATTATGATGTAAAAGATTTAATAATGTCTGCAGGAGTGTCAAAGCAGAGATTCATTCACTAGAGTGTCACTTCAAATGCATTAAAGGAATAGGCTGCTCAAGCAGAAGACAGGTACTTTCAATTAAAGGTTAAGAAATTTGATTTTAATGCTGCCAATTTGGATCTCAGTGACATCAAAGAACATGATGCAGAGCTGTGGTGGAAATGCACAGTAACAGATGGACTCTGTTACTGTGAGGTCTAATCTTAATTGCTTTCATTTGCTGTGTATTGAAAAAGATAAATTTGTTAGAAATTTTTAATGAATGGATTCACAGATATGACAGAATATTCTGAATTGGAAGTGACTCACAAGGATCATCAAGTTATAAATAAATGAAAAAAGTCCAAAATATGATGTGGGTTACAAAATGGAATAAGTGTAAGAGTGAATTTACAGATGCAAGAAATAGCATCTCACATCAACAAGTAAAAGAACAATAGGAAGTAAGATTTGCTAAGTATGGGGGCTTCACAGTTCGTGTGAATTGTGTGTCACAGTTTTGTGATGCAAAACCAGGCTGGATGTGGATGGATTGGAAATGGTTTGGGTTTATCTGCTGCACAGATGCTGCTCAACACTGCTGCACTGGCACTTGCTGCCTTTCCATTCCTAACCTCTGCTTCTCAGTGCCACTATCACTGCTGAAGTAACACCATCTGGCCTTGCCTTTCGATGCTTCCATAGGTATGAAAACTCCGGGGCACTTGTTAAGCAAGAAAACACTGATGTTGACTAAGTCTCAGTGCTGGGAAGCCCTGGCATCCTGTGTGCTGTCAGCTGGGTGGAAGAACAAAAGGGATGTGGTAGCCAAGGGACCGCTTCCGAAACACAGATGCTGAGATCAGTGTTACTTCTGCCCAGTTTCCCAGCAAAGATGACGGGAATGTGGGAAACGTTTTGGGATTACTTTTTTTTAATGAATTTTTTTTTTTTTTGTAACCTTCCAGATGGTGTGGGCCTGGGGCCTGGACTCCTTCTGTGGTGCGTTTAACATCATCCAGTAATGTAATGCTGCTTACCTTCTCACTGGACCGAAGAGGAGAAAGCAACGTTTTAAAAGCTCACTTCCAAGCTGTTCCTAAAATCAGTACGTAGTTAATAGAAGCAAGCAACTGATGGAAGCACATTTATTACTGGTTTTGCCTCTAAAAAGTTGATATTGCCTTGAACATATCTGGGGAGGGAATGTTGGCATATAAAGCAGGGAATTATCATTATCATATTATTCTGAACCACTTTGCAAAAGACTGAGAATTGAACAAAGAAGAGAGAACATCCTTTGGTCTGGGAGATTTTGTCTTCCTGATAACTACTGGAGCCTTACTTGCCAGTCCTTGCATGGGTAACACTGAGTAGTGGCAGCTGAGTAGGAGCAGCAGCTACACAGCTACAGGCATTGTCTGTCTAGGCAAAGCTAGACAGCCCCAGTGACAGAGCAGCTACTTTAGCAGTTTTGGCAATGTATCCACAGATTGTAGAATGTGAGTTTAAAGAAAATGGAAAACAAGAGCAAACACTTCTAATTTATCTTTGTTCTTTTCCTGAAAGCATTGTTCAGTGTAGTTATCTGAATAAGAAAAGTGAGTTCCAGACCTAAGTACATTCCAAACCTATGGGGTTTTTTTACATGAGTGCTGTGTGGTGAAGTATTTTGAGTAATGCCAAACTGTAGTACTAATTTTACAAGAGATAAAGGGGCTTCAGAGGGTCAAGTTTAGCCATGGTTATTTGGTAAGGTATAAGTGAAAGAATTTTGACAATGAAGCAAGTGACTATTTTTTAACGTGTGGAACAAGTCACAGAGGATAAACTCCTGCAAAGCTGCCACATTTCAGCTTGTCTCTCTGAATGCTGCTTATCCAAATACTTATCCCATGCACATTACTAATTAAAATGGCTTTGTTGTTCTGAGGATGGGCATTTCAAATTATATTTAGCCCAGGTTTTGCCACAAGATTTTTTAAATATCAAAATTATCTTATTTTCTGTTATGTTCATAGTTGCAGTCACAATGTTACCTAAAGGGAACCAAAAGCACTAAGGACTGGATATCTAGGAGAGTCCTTGGTAGAAAATAAAACCTCAAAGGGATTGTTCAATTATGGCATGAGTTTTCAAACTGAGAACTGATACACTAACTTCCTTGTTTAAATGAAATTAATCAGTTTTCACTACACTGTGATGACTGCTTTTTAATTTTGAAAATACCTACAGAAGAGTCAGAAGTAAATTAGAAAGGGGAGGTTTGTTGCATCTACATCTAGTTGCTTCTTTCACTTACCACAAAAGAATGCTTTTAAAAAAAAAAAAAAAAAGAAAAACTTCAATCAGAGGTTTTTTGTACTTACCCTTAGTTGTAATTTGCTAAAGAATCAGAGAAATTCAGTGTTATGTGGAGGTGGAAGTTAAGTGATTTTCAATTAATACAGGAAAAATATGAGTTTAATACTGTCACAATGTATTCTTCCGACTCTGTACATAGAGAAGGGTCCTAGCAAGTGAAGTTGTCTCTGCACTTTGGTCCAGCTGGGATAATTGTGTTCCTTGCTGATGTATTTCTCTCCTAGTATGTGGTGGTCATTATATTTCCTGGAATGGGACTCTGAGTTCCCCTTATTACCCAAGTTACTATCCACCAAACATTGACTGCACCTGGATCATCAAGGTAAGTGCTGGGAACTCTTCGAGTACTGATGACTTTTCCTTATCTTATGTAGACACAAAATTGGGAGAAATGGCTTTTGATATGGGTGAAGCAGAGAGAAAACCCAGTGAGACCACTGAAGCTGACTTCTTCTCAGGCATGCATTTCTTTCCTGTCCTATGTACAGGTGCCAACTATGGGATAGAAATATTGCCAGCTTCCAGAAGTTTGAGCATTATTTGTGAGAGAAACAAATTAATGTGTAAGATGACAACTCCCAGCAGCCAGAGAAAATTAGTAATAATCAGATTAATCAATTTTCTTCTATGTCAAAAAGAAAAAAGGTCATGTAAATCATGCCTCACATGATTCATACCACACTGTATTTCTCTGAATTCTGCAGAGCCAGGACCTTCTCCGGCTCAGAAATTCACCTCTGAATTTCCAGCAAGTCCTTTAGCAAGACTTAAAATCTGCTCATGATTTCTACCAGCCACCTAATGTGTTGGTCTATTGTTCCATTCAGCATTTAACTATGTTTTTAGTTTCCCTGGTAAAGGAGACTTTTCATGTATATGACTTGATAAGTCTCTACCTTTCACAGTGTTTTTAGCAGCTTGTAGCATAAAACTCTCACCTCTGTGCAGGACAGGAACACAAGGCATCACAAACTTAGCACGAACCTCAGATATAGTGCTTTATGCTGGCTGAAGAAAGGCTAACACTCCTTCATCAGGCACAGCCTAGCCAAAGTTGGGTCTAAAAAGACTTCTAGAGATGTTTAAATTAGCAAAGTTTTTTGGTTCTTCAAAGGTGCTAATTTCAGTAATAGAAACGCGGTACTTTCAATCCCATGATAGGTAGAACATCTTGGAAGGAAAGGCTGTTTTCTTTTTCTGTCAGGATTTTCATCTTTTGATTTTTAGGCACCATTGCCTGGCTACAGACTCTCAATAAAAATCCTTGTAATACAAATTCAAGAGAAGTCTCCAGGGTCCATTAAATGTGATAAAGACTGGTTAGAAATTGATGGAATTAGGTGAGTAAATACATTATTTTCTGGCATATTGCTTCGCACTTTGAAGTTCTACGCATTTAGGCGTCCAGTTTTCTTACAGGTATTTACTGTTTCTTTTGTTCCCCTTAGAGCAATAATATAGAAAACTACAGGATTTTATGCAGCTGCAGCTGAACTGTAAATTCCTGACTGTGGTCTCGATGTGGGTGAAGAGTTTGTGTAATCAGAAATTTAATTTTCTTTACCACTTGCTCTTCAGTGATTGTAATTGTAACAATAACACTATTCAGAGAAATTTGTCTCTTGGAAGGAGCATATTGAAAAAAGCAACAGCTGTTGGATTTGGCTGAATGATTTAATTCTTTCCTTGGTGTGGAATTTGTGGGTTTGCAAACCTAAATGAGCAATCTGAAATCAAGCATGCTTGTAACAGTTTGTGTTTATAAGATTGATTGATCATCTTGCTGCATTTTGTTTCAAAGTCCACTAGTCCCAAAAAAGTTATGGAGTGGGGGAAATTTGTAAATAGGCTTTTTAAAGCTTCTATGGGGCAGTTCTTAACACCAAAATACAGGTGATCCTCAGTGCATTGTCTTAAAGCTTTTTGACATTGCTACCACTCAGTAAAAGGAGACATAGCTGGATGGTAGTGGTCAGTTTGGTTAGAAATTAATATTTCTCACTTTTGCCTTGCTAGATACTGTAAAGCTCTTTCAGAAAACAACAGAAACAGAGAATATGGCTATTCTGTTGCAATCAACTTCCATTCTGATGAGCTGGTCACCCACAGAGGGTTTTATATTGAATACAAAGCTTTCAGTCACACAGACCGTAAGTTATTAAGCACACACTTTGATTTTTAAGGAGAAACCTTTGAGAAACTTTGCCTGACAGACCAATTGTATACAACGCAACCTGTCTGTTTTCTTAACCTTATTGCAGGAGACAAATGTGTAAAATGTTATGTTTTTAGTTGACCAAATAGAGGTACAAATTTAGATATAAGATGCATTTAGAAGCTAGTATTTATTTTCTAACTTTTATCAACATTTCTGTAAAATGGGGAGTAAAAGTAAAATTTCTCAATTTCTGTAGATCTATTTATAGGGCACTTTGAGACCTTAAAATAGCCAAGCTGTAACATGAAAATAGAATGGCAGAGAGCCTCTAAGCGTGACTCTTCTGCCAGCAAAAATTAACTATAAATACTTAATCTTCTCTTTAAAATCACAGCTCAAGGTGCTCTAGATCAGTTCCCAGGTTTAGACAAACTATTTAAGTTTTACTGGCAGTCAAAGAGGACGCCTTGCTAGAAGATATTGCAGAAATATGTCTGGGGTTTTTATGGGCCTTTCCTAACTCCCCATTCTATGTACTTCTGGATCAATGTTAGCATTTTGGGGGGCATCCAGATGGTGGAACAAGCATTTTCAGGAGATACACATATTTACTTGTGACATTTCTTAGAAAAGATGCAATTTTGGATTTTTTAAATGCGGGGGGGAGCGGGGTTTACCCAATTTAATGTCTAGGTAGCCAGAGTTCTCTGTAATTTCAAGCAATCAGTTCATTTTGAGAAGCCTTTTGAAATCCTCAGCTTGCTTGTCAGAATGTAGTTCTGTTCATTGTTGACATGGAAGCATTTAAGTATTAAGGTTTCTGGTGAATATTTTTGTTTCCTGCCTTTCACTCTAAATAAGTGGCGTGTTTTGTGGTTGGTCATTCTATAAGAGTCACAAATTTTCAGGGATTTCTTCTTCCAACAATATGTGTCTCTTTCCACCAGAAAAAAGTTACCAACTATTCTTAGTACTGTGGTTACTGCCTCAAAAATGGTTAAGAGTCTAAGCCTAAGAACACCTTTTTTAACAGAGAAAATCCCCAGTCTTTACTGTGTGTATCTGTGTGCTCTCCTTCTAGCACTGAGCCAGCAAGCAGATGGCTCAAAGTTATTTAATCAATTCTTAGTCACAATCAGGAGACTCTATACAGACTCATCAGGAGGAGTGGAATAGCTTGATGTGTCAGTATCAGGTTGATGCAGTTGTTTGGGGAAGGCTCTCTGAAATATCAGCATGGATTGAGAGCACTGGCCTACATCACCCCTTACTTGTAGGAGAAGGAAAAAAATAAATTCATGTTTTCCCACAGCTTTAGTACCTGCAGTCACCCATCTGAGGTTAGTTTTTTCATGTTATTGAGTGCCTATCAAAATACATTTATTATAAATCACAGGCACTGCTTGGAGCTGACCTGGAAAGCAAATGCCAGCCTTCAGCTGGATAACTTCAGGGAGAGGTGACAAGAAAATGGAGACACTCCTGCTTGGAGCTCCTGCTGGCTGGGTAGTGTGTGCTTTCCTCCCACTGACATCACATGCAAGGCAGTGAAGAGGATTAATTTACTCCAGATTGGAACTGATCAGACAGCTGTGGGACAAATGGATTTGATCCTTCAATCTGATGTAGCTCCTAATTTGCTTATAGTGCTAAACGGGAGAAAGTTTCATTTGACTTCACTTGGGCAGAAAGAGGAGTGGTTTGAGCTGTTTAGTCTTTCAGAGACTTTTTTTCTTGCACATCTGAAAGAGTGAAAGAACAAACAAAGAGAACATTTTTTTAAGTATTGGAAAGAAACAACTTACCATCTATACTAGTAGTTAGTTTACATGAATGTGAAAGAAGTTCTTGGTCAAGGGCTGTTTCATAACGAGACTGCACGTTTTGGGAAGTGTTCAATAAAGCACTTATTCACTTCAGACATTGAATGTAGTAACACAGAGAATAATTTCTACAAAATTTTAATATCAAGAAATATGTACTTGTAATACTAAAGAGAATGCCTAGTTTTGATTTTATTTTCCTTCTCCTTAGATGCTTCTGTATTAAACACAAATAATTTGTATTTAATTTGTCCCTTAACAAATTAAAGAAATGCTTCCTATCAGTAATTACATATCGATGGTGAATGATATTCAGCCCTTAGAGTAGAGGCAATTGATGTGAATTTAATTTGCTAAGTCTATTTAGGTGACTCATTTAATTCAGAGTACTTGATAAAAATCTTTGACAACTAAGATATTATTTCTTTTAAAATATTCAATTTATTTTACAAATGACATGAAATTAATTTTTAGTATTCATTTTAATATTTCTTCATGATAGAGTCCTGCATTACTACATTTAGACTGTATCAATATTTCTAGTGTCATTGATTTCTTATTTTTCTAGCTTGTCCTTAGATATGCAGACAGAATGTGCATTCCTTCAAGAAATCAGTTGCTGCAAACCTGCCCAGATGGTAGTGATGAATTGGATTGGGGTAGAGCAATTATTCCTTGTTTGTTGTTTTCTGTAAAGAGTTTCTTCCACAAAGTTGAGAGATAGGCTGAAATTATCTCCAAAATACTACTGCCAATCTTTAAGATCACATGAAGCATGTGGGTGAAGATGTAAAAGTGTGGAAAAGAGGCTATGTAATGTGTCTCTTTAAAGAGTGGGAGAACAGAAAAATCAAGAGAGTATTTTACACCGATCTTTATAAGTTAACCTTCCAAAGGAAAAAAAATGCACAAGAAGTAGCCAAAGTAAGTTATTTGTAAATAGTGAAAATAATATTAAAACCAGTATGAAGATTTAAAATTTTGGTTTTAGTTCCTTATTGTGAAAGGATAAGTAGATAAGTTGTACTTTGTCTTGTGTGACAAGCTTATCAGTAAGTAAAGAAGATGTGGGGAGGGAAAAAAAAGGAAACAGTTTCCACAGAACAATTGGTCAAGACTCATTACCAAAGAGGAAGGATCTTTTTAATGTCATGCTGCCAATATTGTTATAGAATGTCACATAACTTTTGTTCATGATCTAAATTATGGATTAGAGTAGATGCTTATGAGATGGGAAAAGTGTTGCACAATACAAAGTTGGATATATTTAAGAGGGGTGTATTTGTAAGTCGTCCTGAGAAGCTGTAGAATATATATGGAGAAAAATAAAGACAAGAATATGATTCAGCAGTGCCCTGGCAGCCAGGAGGGCCAAGGGTGCCCTGGGGGCCATCAGGCACAGCATCACCAGATGGGTGAGGGAGGGGATTGTCCCACCCTGCTCTGCACTGGGGCAGCCTCACCTCGAGTGCTGGGGGCAGTTTTGGGTGCCACAATATAAAAATAATAATCTGTTAGAGAGTGTCCACAGGGGGGTAACAAAGATGATGTAGGGCCTTGAGGGTAAGCTGAGGAGGGGCTGAGGTCACTTGGTCTGTTCAGCCTGGAAGAGAGGAGACTGAGGGGAGAATTCATTGCAGGTACAACTTCCTCGTGAGGGGAAGAGGAGGGACAGACACTGATCTCTGCTTTCTGGTGACCAGTGACATTCCCGAGGGAATGGTGTGAAGCTGTGTCAGGGGAAGATTAGGTTCGATATTAGGAAAAGGTTCTTAAGCAAGACAGTTAATTGGTCACTGGAACAGGCTCCCCAGGGAAGTGGTCACAGCCTCAAAGTTGCTGGAGCTCAGGAAATGTTTGGACAATGCTCTCAGGCACAGGGTTTGACTCTTGGAGTGGTGCTGTGCAGGGCCAGGAGTTGAACTGTGATGTCAATCTTTGTGGGTTCCTTCCAACACAGAATATTCTGTGATTCTGGGAAGATCTGAATGTAGCTAATTAAACACATACGTGGATTGCCTAAGTTGCTTTTTTTGCCAGAAAAGGGCTGGGGGGATGATTGCTGCTCAAAAGCTGACTTGTGAGTCAGTCACAAAACTCTATGACAAAATACTTTTGTTTGTATTTCGTGTTTTGTTGGTTGGTTGTCTTTGTTCTGGGGTTTTTTAAGTGAGGAATTCGCAAGTACCTTCCCAATCATCAGTGGGAAGGCTTCAGCTAGAGTACTGTACCAAATTAGGCACTGCATGTCAAAGAAGATAGGGAACAGTCAGAAGATGCCAGAAACAGTGATCAGAAGGTAATCCAAGGTCAGAGACTACAGCACAAGACCCTCTGTCACTGGATGCTGCCAAAACCCAGGTAGATAAGTGTCTGACAGAAATGGAGCAGAAATATCCGGGTGACCTCTGGTAGGGAGTGTAGCATGTCGCTGTTGGTCTGCAGTTTGTATTAGAAATTTACAGACCTGTTTTCTTCAGGGTGTAATCCAGAACAATTGAAGTGTGGGAATGGGAAGTGTAAACCTCAGTCTAAGTCTTGTAAAGATGATGACAGCTGCGGGCAGGACAGTGATGAAAAAAACTGCTGTAAGTATGTATTTTTATCTATTTTCCAAAAGATAGTGGAAGGCAGAAGCAGGAATATGCACATTTTAATGGTTAAATGTGTTGTTTCTAAATTTTTTTTTTCATGGCACAAAGTAAAAGTTTCATAATAGTGGACATAAATCATGCAGAGTAAAACTAAGTTTTGGAGGAGTTTAGACAATTAACAGGGATTTGTGAGAAAGCCAAACCACATCTTTCTGGTGATCCTGTTGGAAGAGCACTTTCCCCCCAAATGCTGCCAGATCAGTACCACATAACTTAAGGAAGAGAGGCTTAGTAGGCTGGGGACTTTTGCCATATTGATGGTCTTGTTACTGTAGATCCACAACATTTGTGGACATTGCTGGTACTATCAATGGCTCCCTAGTGACTTGCTGCAATTTCCTTATATAATTTTTGTCTTGCTTTCAATCTTGGGGTAGCCAGGAGTAAATCTTTGTTGAAAAACCCATTGTTTAGAGGTCCTTGTAAAAAAACTGGTAGTAAGAATAATAGTAATGGAAGCCAATTGCTCAGACCTATTGGGATTCTTATGTAGTATAGAGTGATAGTCCTAAGTCAGAAATTTATTGGAGGGAGTTATAAAGCTCTTCCACAGTTTTCTCAATTTCACTTGAAAATGAAAAGATGCTGTGAAGCTTTATGATTTGTAATGCCAATAGTGCTGGTGAAAGAAAAATGACAGATCTGAGAAGTCACACTCAGGTTAGAGTTCTGTAAAATGGGAGTGTGGACAGTTTGAGGGTCTTCTTTTTCCTCAGGGACAGTGGAGACTGAAATTAGTGTGATCATTAATGAGAGTGGATCATTCCCCTGTCCTCTCTCCATAGAAGAACCAGTTTACACCAGTATAGACTAATACTTCAAGCAGGCTAGAATGTGTAGGTTTGAACAACTTGCTGTATGTGCAAGGGTTTTGTTAATAATTTGGAAGCATGACTCCAAACATGTGACACTATCTTCTGTCTCTTATTCCAGCCTACAAAAGTTGCTCCCCTTATGCATACAAATGCCTCAATGGAAAATGCTTGCTGAAACCAAATCCTGAGTGTGATGGGAAAAGAGACTGTACAGATGGATCTGATGAAACAAACTGTGGTGTGGTAACATTTGTTTTTAAATTTGTTAGTTACTTGGAAAACTAAGTCAGCAATTTGTGTTACTATTAAGCATTATTGGATTAAGAATTGGCTAAATCAAATATTAATTTTAAAAAATTAATTTCCTGGTAACACTGTGTGCAAATATCTGTCTTGAATTTTGCACTTTTTCTTTTAAATCAGCTCATCCATTCTGTCTATGATGACTTATTTCAAGCAATGCACTTTAAGGATAAGCTGAAAGGTCTTGCTGCTTTTTTGAGCTGAATGAAATGCAGTCAAGGAGAGCTGTGTTTGTAAGGAGGGAAAAGAGACAAGAATGATTCAAATGAACTTTTAAATTGTGCTTAACCTCTTTTTGAGTTATTCAACTCTTTAGAAAGCTACACAGGAAGATAGACAATGACTGCTTATATCTGACCTGCCCATTGAGTGAAGATGGGCAAGTACTCAACTTTTAACCAATTGCACAGTAAGGTCTAAGAATAAATTTTGTGTCAAGGATGGAAAAGTGAATTAATTGGTGAGCTTTTTACTAATTGATTAAGTGATTTCTGTTAGCTTGTGGAAGACGGCAGCTTAAGAAAACCAGAATTGTTGGAGGTGAAGATACAAGATCTGAGAAGTGGCCTTGGCAAGTGAGTTTACAGATGGGGGCACAGGGCCACGTGTGTGGAGCAGCTGTGATCTCCAACAGGTGGCTGGTATCTGCTGCCCATTGCTTCCTGGATTCTGGTTCTGTGAGGTATGCAGAAATTATACTGTTCTAGAGTATTGGCAGTTTAATAGCCTTTAAAAGTTGCTTTCAATAATTTGCAGAAGCTATTCCTTGTATAGATGATCCAGGTTATAAATTGATGACATGACCTCACTACATAAACTCTTGGTGTTGTCTGCTGGCTTCAAAAGTCAAGGTTTTGAAGTTATTCTTTTGCTTCCATTGCCAGTGAATCCTGCATTACAGGACACTGTTCTGTTAGATTTAGGGTAAACACCTTTTTTTTATTTTCCCTTCTTTTAAAAGGCAGAGGTTTTCTGAATAGAACTATGGCCTTTTATCCCAAGACATGTCCTATTTATTGATCAATGATTGAAAACTCATTGATGTTCAGTTTAGGTAGTGTAAATTGAAAATGCATGCCTCCTACAAGTGGTAAGGAGGAGATGGAGTTTAATAATATGCTTTTATGAGTTCCAAAGAATGATGCATAGCAAGGAGTTGGTCTTATAGCTCCAGGAAATTAATTATTTTCATAACAGCACGTAAAAACATTGTTTAATGTTTTAGCAGAGACTAGGGTGCATCTATCTTCTGAAGTCATATTCTACTCCATGCACTATGGTTTTGATGAATGTCCTCAAATTCTGAAAAGTAATTAAAATGGAGTGAACTAACACTGCATTGCTTTCCTATGGGATGTTCTAAAAACGTTTTCTTTCCAGATACTCTGTTCCAATGGGATGGAGAGCATATATGGGCTTACATACTATCAATGAAAAGAGCAATCGTGTAGCTATGAGATCAATCATAAGGATTATTGTCCACCCACAGTATGACCAATCTATCTCAGACTATGACATTGCCCTGTTGGAAATGGAGACACCTGTACTCTTCAGTGAGCTGGTACAGCCCATTTGTTTACCCAGCAGCTCTAGAGTATTTCTTTATGGAACTGTCTGCTATGTAACTGGCTGGGGAGCCATAAAAGAAAATAGTATGTTCATTTCCTGGATATACTTTTTGCAAGTTTGGCTTAGTTTTAAACTCTAACAATGGAATATTTTGACTTGTAAGCAAAAAATACTCCATGTAGCTTACTTAGTGTGTCTATAAAAAGCCAGAAAAGCTCTCCTTAGCTATAGTCTGTGAATTCTGAATGGTTGCTTGGGTGGCAAAATGCATACTAAGGTATCACAGATCTTTGAAAAGCAAATTATTATAGATTTACAAAAATGTGCCCATTTTCATGCTCATGACTCATTTTATCTGGTGAATAGAACCTTGAAGGTAAAGAGATCAGTAACTTGCAACTATTGCAGAGAAAGGATTTGTTTCTGATTGACAATATAGAACCATAAGCAGCAATAATCGCAAAAAAAATACGGAGGCTCTTTCATTTTCTCTGTCTTAACCAAAGACAGTTTAAAGCATGCCTCATGAAGAGTGCTGCCTCTGTGTAGCTTGGAGCAGCCAGTGGAGAGAGAGGAAAAAAGCACACTGAGTAAGAGAAAGGTGGCAGGGGAGCCTGTGGATCTTTGCCCTGTCTCAACGTTAAACACCTTGAAACCTGGGCTTGGGCAGCATCTCAGTACATCAGAGGTGTCAGGATATTTAGCTCACAAGGGCACCTTATGTCAATACTGTAGTACAGAATTAAGCTCTTGGCATAATTTGTGAGTTAGAGATGTTTTTTTAATTATTTGGTTTTCCACGCTCAGCTTTGTTCCTCAGTTTCTTCCCTAGAACTGAGTGGATGGAAAACAATAAAGAAATTGCATTTTGTAGGACTTGGATGTTGTTTGGAGCACAACCATGGTGTAAATAATGACAAAAAGCTTCAGGCATAATTTGAAATGGCTTTCAAATTTAGTCACCCTGTGTGCAGCCTTATCTTACAATTTGCATGGCACTTTTACCACTCCCTGGCAGAATAAGGTCATGAGGATAAAATCTAGGGAAATGGGAAGGTGGTGCATGGGAACCTCTATGGCTATAGGGTATTGTGGACAACAACTTTCAGAAACTAGGCCAGGCAGTACTTGAAGGGAAGGGAATTACTCTGCTGTAATTGGCTGGGTAAATTTTGAGTTGGAAGCAATTTTTTTTGTTTTGATAATTGGTATCTCCATAAGAAATTTGTGCCACCTTAACCTCTGCAATACCATTTGCATTTTTTTTTCCTAGGTCAGCTTGCCAAAACACTGCAAGAAGCTCGAGTGAGAATGATTAACCAAAGTGTTTGCAGCAAGCTCTATGATGGTCTTATTACTGCACGCATGCTGTGTGCTGGGAACCTTAATGGTGGTGTTGATGCATGCCAGGTAATCTGGAACTGGGAGGAAAACTACAAAGGAATGTTTGCTTTCATTGGAAAACTCTCCAGAGTTTTAGGTTGTTTGTGTGGTGGGATTTTTTGTTTGTTGGTTGGGTTTTGATTTTTTTTTTTTTAATTGAGATGTCTTGAGTATGAGTTTACGGTTAATTTAACATGGCAACTAAAAGCCCACCAAAATAAGGAAGAAACTTTATCTGATAATCTTTGACTCTCTTGAGAAATATCATTTTGCAAGGGTTAATGTGTTGAAAAGAATTCTTTTTCATCTTCAGCAGTTATGTTCCATACAAGAGAACAAAAACATAAAGATATAAAGATAAATGGAATCATCTGTGATAAAAGGTCCATCTGTGAATTATGCTATTTGTATTAATTTCTTTTTATCTTTTTTGATATCTGGGTATGGAATTGCTAAAATACTGTAAAATTATGATGAGTGATGTATTGTTACAGTTACAAAGAATTATGAAAGGAAAAGCTAAGCTAGCTTTGGGAACTGCAGCTGCAATGATGCTTTTTAATTTCAAGCATTCATTCATGTGTATAATTACGAGCTGTGACTAAGTCATAGTAGTTTAGGTTATAAAACGCAGCTTGTTTACACACACAGTCAGAAACTGCTTTTTGGTCATACTTCACCTGCCCTGACTCTGCCTTCTTTCTCCTAGTACACTAGTTGTGTACATCACTGGTATTTAAACTTTATAATATCAACTTTACAAACGTGTTTTTTATACCAGTTACCATGTAAAGGGGATCGAAATTTGTAACTGATTATTAGACTGAGGCAATTTGGTACAATTTTTGTATAATATAAAAATTTTATTATTTTAATGCAGTAGGATAATTTTTGCAAGGTTGTAGCTCATGATGGGTCAAACTTCTTTAACACAATAAACTATTTGTAGAATTTTCTTGCAGTGTCTAAGATCTAATTAATTAATGTACTAATTTTATTAACATTATGTAGAGTTTGTCTGCAAACTTTGACCTTGGAATTGTTTTGTTAAAATATGTTAATTTTAGAGGAGTTATGTTCCTCCAAAAACATGCTACTTAAGAAATGCCCTTGAATTTTCAGATGGGCAGTTGTAATCAATTCAGCTGTATATCACGCTGGCCAGTTTCCAGCATGTTATGCTGTCTTTGAGTTCTAGCATGTTGGCCCTCTGGATCTTTAAGTTCTTAGTCTGGGTAACATCTTTGCTGCTTTTTTTTTTTTCTTTTTTTTCCCCTCTGTCACTAGTATATATATCATGTAATACATAGTATGTGTTTCCTGTAGAGTGCTAGAGAGGAATGGCACTGGGAGTTCGGGAAACACCCCCAGCACCCTAAACCCCCTTTACCATGCTTTCAGACTTGTGAGTGTCCTGGTTGGTTTCTCCTCTTCCTGGATATGTAAGCTGTGCATGTTGCACAAGTTACATGAAGCATCCAAATACCTTTTATCTTTAGAGGATCTGATACATGAGAAATAAAAAATTTACCCTTTCAGACTGTTTTCTTATCACTCTAGGGTGTTCTTTGATCTTGGTTCCTCTGCTTAGGATCCTTCCTCTCCCCACTGGCATATAACCCCTTTGGTCTTTCAGAACTGGCTGAGTAATTGGCTGGACTACTCAGTCTCTTTTCTCAAGTCACTTTGACATCAGACTCTTGGATTATCAACATTTCCAGTATGACAGCAGCCTGAGACAGAGGAAGAGCTCTGGCTTCTTCTCTTATCTCTAGATAATTTTGTACCACCATAATAGATAATTTTGTTTGGTTGGGTGATGAAGGCTTTCTGTTATTACTCTTTTCTCAGTATGTGGCTTTCTCCTGACCTCTTACGTGTTTTGGCTCCAGCTGGGGGCTCAAACAAACCCCAGGGTCAATTTGGAGGCTGTTGACTGCCTTGGGTGCATTAGGAACAGCTGCAGAGAGGAGCTGTACTGTAGTTGCCCAGACTTCTGTGAACAGTCCAGTTCACAGAAGACATACAAGGTTAAAGCAGTGAAAGGTTAAAAAGCATTGATGAGCTCAAATGCATTTTGATCCTGTGAACTGAATTAAATGGGAATTTTTATTTTTCTACATAGCTGTGCAAATCTCAATGTTCCATTTAAGTCAGTTCTTATTTGCACATTCCTTAGTCTTTGTTCCTTCTTCTGCCTCTACAAAGTAATCAGCTGTAGACTCAGTCTTGATTATAAATCTGCTGATAATACTTAATTATGCCTGGTTTGTTTGTTTTGGTTTGTTTGGCTTTTTTTTGATTTGTGGTGTGTGGTATCTTTCTGTTCCTATTTAACACACAGTATAAGAGATCTGCCTTCAACCTGTGAACAGTTTATGATCAAATTGTAGTAGAATTCCCTATTTCCATCCCTGTCTTCTTCTCTCCCTATTTGGGCTGTGGTGAGTTATTCTATGAATCCTGTAATAGGACATTATCAAGCAGTAATTTTATAAGCTGCTTCTTGCCATTGGCTTTATATTGATAAGCATGCTATACCCCTAAGTTAAAACAGTTGAATAAAGATGACATCTGGCTCTGTACATTATATCCAGAAGTAAGTTTTAATTAATATTAAGTTTTAATTTGAGGAAAGGAGGGGCAGGTACTTACTAATATAATATATATTATAATATATATATAAAAAATATAATATAATGACCTATTTTTTTTGTGACAGTGGTGTGTGTGTGTGCACTAATGGCTGGACTCCCTTCATTTCAGGGAGATTCTGGAGGTCCCCTGGCCTGCACAGGGAAGGGCAGCAGATGGTACCTTGCTGGCATTGTCAGCTGGGGTGAGGGCTGTGCTCGGCGCAATCGTCCTGGTGTGTACACCAAGGTGACAGCACTTTATGACTGGATTCGTCAGAACACAAACTGATGAGCCAAGGAGAAAAATGAACATCACCTCTCTGTGAAAGCTGCTTCCTACTGTAGCCAGTTTGATGGTACCACATGAAAATGCCTTTGACTGCTCCTTTGTGAAAGAATACACTTTTTAAATGAAGAAATTATCATTTGTGGTTCACCTAGCAATAACTGTTCAGCCTCAGTGGAACTTCAGATCCTTTATGGATTCATCTTCTTTATGCCTATTTGCAGAAACAGCACTGCCTTAAAAACAAAATAAAATGGATCAGAACCTGTAACAAAATTCTATCCATACCTCATTCGTAATCCTTCTCTCCTTCCTTGTCCCTTGTCATCTATATTTGTTTCCACATAGGCATATCTGGATAAAAATGGCCACGTGCCTTATATATTCAACTCTTTAGGAGTGTTAAAGGATTCTAAACATAAATAATTATTTCATAGTTCTCAAAAATATGAATAGTGTATTGTGTACAAAGCTGAGATTGTTTCTACTTATGTGCAACTGTGTGACTTTTACTTCCTGGACTCTAACTTTTGGGGTCTCTAATGTGTTTTCTTAAAAATACCAGATATATAGCTCAACAGTGTTAGGATGCAAGAAATCTTCATTAAAGAAATGGAAGAGCATAATTTAGGTTCTTTGGGATGTCTAAATTAAAAGGAATTAATTAGTTGTAATTCTTTAAACAAAAGGAAACTATAATACTTTCTTAAATTCTCTTTAGAATTTGAACTAGCTGTAGGGTTTAATGTTTGCAATATGTTATAGGTGTGCTCTATATGTATAGGTTACTGTTCTGGCTCTGGCATGCATTGTGAATTTTTAACATGTTCCTAGTAGGTTAGGATTTTTTCTCCTGCTGTCCTTGGTCCACAGTAAGCAGAGTTTCAGGCTCAGGGAAATTTTTTTTTTATGTATCTTTCTGGGCTGTGCCCTCAAGGCCACACTAAATTGGAATGGACATAGAAGGAAAATGGATTTATGTGGTTGGATGCATCCTTGGGCTCAAAGAAAGTAAAAGAAGAAATGACAGCAATATTCCTTTAACCCTGGTAGTAAATGAGGTTTTGTCATTTAATCTCTTGATGAGCTTATCACTCCAAATCTGGGCAATTTAAGGTTTCCAAAACTGTTTATGGGGCTTCAGAATACCAGTACTTAGCTTAATAAAAGAATTGTCTAGATGGCCCTAAGACCATTTAGATGGTCTTTAAGTTGTGCTCGTTATTTGGAAGTGTTTAGCTTTCACCTTTAATATATATATTTTTAAAATTAAGCCGGCAGTTTGAACACCTTTTATTGCTGTCTGCACAGCACACTTACTCTGCAGTATGGAAGGATGTGATTTTTGTTTAATGTTAGACTCACCTTGGCAGTGTATGGGGGAAGTGTTGAAAAGAACCAGCACTGTAATCTGCAGTGAGATTCCACTCATAAAACTGCTACTGCTTTTCCTTCCTTTCTCCTGTTGGGCATCTTGCCCTGGCTCATGTCAAACTTACAGCATAAGCTATATTCAAAGTCTGTATGTTAGGAGATTTGTTTCTTTACTTCCTTACTCAATAACTCACATCTTCCTTTTTAATAAACACATGCAAAAACTACAAGGGGCTATGTTTTATTTGTTTGGATGTGTCTCTGAAACTAAACCCCAGGTGCAATCAGAACTGCATTCGTGCCTTGGACTTTGCTGGTTTTGTTAAACTGAGCCTAATATGCCCCTGTTACTAAAGTGCACATTCAAGGGCACAAGTTTCTTTTCCTTTTGCTGAAACCAGAAACATCCTGCCTAGAAAAGAAAACAGCTCTTCTGCAGTTCTGTTTTAGATAAAATCCTAGCCTAGAAAGTTCAGCTCTTCTTGACTTCCCATTTTCTCTGAGAGTTTCTCAGCAACATGTCAGAAGGGCCAGTGTTTCACATGCAAGAAATGCACCAAGTCTCAAAGTTAGATCCTCCAGATGAAAGAAAGACTTTTAAGGAGCTTCTTCACAAATACGTAAAATAAGGATTTTTGGCCTTTGCATGGTGAGATCTGTATAATCATTAACTCTTTGTCTTGGAGGAATAGTTTTGGTTTCAGACAATCCAGTAGGAAGGTCTACTGTGAGTGGAAATTAAATAGGTGAACCTGATATCCAGCAGGAGTAGTGATAAAGGCTTTTCTAGTGCAAGATGTCCCAAATAAGATTTTGTGGACCCAGATACATGTTCTGATCTTGATGACTGCTCAGCTTCACCTTCAGTTCTCCAGAGCTTTAAGGATTCTCAGAACCAAAAGGTATGTATGGGGTATACAATTTGTATTTCTTTTTATTTGTGGGATTAACCTAAGACGTGCTCGCTTTCATGGAGTGCCTTCGCCTGGATGGCTGTGATGTGACATCTTGGTGGCAGAACCAAGGTGAGTTGCACAAAGGGAAAATTGAAGTGGTGGGTGAGGGGAGAGCACCCTGAGCTGTGGGCAGGAAAAAGGAGTGTGAGTGGATAGCCAGGCAGCAGAAAAGGGGGTTGAGGAGAGGCTGTGCTTGGTTCTTAGTGCATGATACTCCCTGTGCTGGGACAAAAGACTGAACAAGGATGTGGTTACCAGCTGTCTGCCCAGACCTTTAAATTCAGAGGGGAGAGAGATGTTCGCTGGGGGAGGAAGGAGAAACATGGGGCTGGAGTATGAATAGGAGAAATAAGAGGAGATAGGATCAAGGATTTTGAGGAGGCTGGGGTCATAATCAGCCCCTGGCTACAGTTGTGAGTGACTCCAAGGGCACATGAGAGCTTGTGTGGTAAGCTAGTGCAGACAAAAATCACCACGGTTGTTTCATAAAAGCACGTCCTGTAGGGCACAGGTTGAAATTGAAGGCCATCTTTCTCTCCTCTTTAGCTATGTCCTTTGGGGATTTTTTTACCTGAAAGCAGCTTGTCAGATTTGTGTTGGATAGTATGTTAGATGACACAAATGGTTCTTTAACACCAGGTATTATTTTAGGCAGTATAATAGCTAGAGGGAGAACAATTTACAGCACAAAGGTCATTAGAGGGAGACTAGAATTAGAAGTGTTGACAGAGTGCCAGCCTAAGCAAATAACATACTCTATGAACTTTTACTCTGTTTGTGCTGTTCAGCACCACATCTGTTTAGCTGCACGGATAACAGTAATAACATTTTATTGTTTTGGCTGAAAGCACTCTGGTTCCTTTGAGAATCGTCCCAGCAAATGACAGCATTGCTGAAGGTTTAGTCACTTGCTTGTCGAGGGCTGGTACAGGAAGGTAGGCAAACTGGAAAACCGAGTATTGCACAGCAGAGAGCCAGAGTTCTCACGGCTCCACAAATCGATACTGCCTCCGCCTTCCCTTCCTCTGCAGCAAGGACAGCCGACTTCATTTGTTCTTCCAAGGAATTCCCCTAGTTTAACAGTATTTTGAGGCTCCTCCTGTGAAAGCTATCTTCCCTCTCCGTGTTTCCAGCCTCGTGTCAGAGCTATCACTGGCCATAAGTGCGGCTGAAACAAGAAGGAAATGAGTTGTCTCCGTCCTCTTCTCAGAGACAGAGCTCCTCGCAGGGAGCCTTCCTCAGAGACAGAAGCGATGAACTCTGCTCATGAGCATGAGATTGTTGAATTACCGGGACGTAATGTGGAGGAAAGCACGACTGATCACCAGCAGCCTCTGAATGGTCAAACGAGAATGGTAGGAATTTCACTTGCTCATTTAATCCTTCTGGTGGGGGGAATACGACTCAGCCAGAGAAATGACACTTGAAGGAACATTTTGTAGGGGTGATTTAAGTTGTTGTTTGAAGTAAAGAGGCTAAAAACCCGTTAAATGTTTTTTTTTCTTTTTTTATCAATGAAGTGTTCTAATATGAGAGTGGGATAATTTAGGAACTGAAACTAATTGGTTTTCTGAGTTCTGCTTTCTCTTTTCATATGTTATCAGTGAAATTGGGCTGAAAACTAAAAAAGAGAAAAGTTGAAATAAGTTTTAAAACCAGGCTTTCCTTCAGTAGAAGTTAACCACGAAACAATGCTGCCAAACAAAATAAGATGTCCTCGAACAGGGCACACTGGATTCTCTTTTATCTCTTAGTAATTTTCAGTTGCTAGCCATTATGAATTTGTATTAATAGAATGCTCCAGAACCTCAGTTAAGATCAGCACGCGAATCCTAAGGGAGGTAGCTCCTAGTCCCTGGTTTAAAGCCATGGAACAGACTAATTCACAGCAATGACACATCACACGTGACTGCTGTACAGTGAATTACACGGCTTGCTGCAGGAATATTTGTGCAGATCCATTCTGCTGGAGAGGCAAAACTCCCCTTTGTTCTGTCCTGTCAGGGGTCAGCGACTTCTCCCATGGTGAATCAGCTCACTGTAGGGTCAGACACGTTCCAGGAGGTGCAAAGAGGAAAAGGAGAGAGGGGAGGAGAGGCAGGGATCAGCTAGATCTGATTGACTATCTCGAGAAACTTCACCCTGGGGTTTATCCTTCCCCTTTCCAGAGCTGAGTTTTCATTCGAGCTCTCTTTATGCTGATCATAGCAATTGGCTGCCCATCCTATACGGGCTGCTGGGAAGCTGCCATGCTCTGCTTTCTGCTCAGGTGGCAGGTTAATCTAATCACAGCTGCCCTGCCCACCAGGGACAGACTCTGGGCTCTTGTCACTTCTCCCTGGCCCATGGGCAAAGTTCAGGAGGTGTGGGACTAGTTGTGGAGCTGAATGTTTTCTTGGGATCAAGCCAGCCTGCTAAGTGTGATAAAGAATTGTGTTTTGTGACAGTCTAAACACGTGGCTCAATCAAAACTTGGGCTTGACAGCTGCCTGTCTCAACTGGTGAGGCTATGGCTTCATGGTTGCATCCCAGGCAAGTAGTTACCGGCTTTTAAAATTTTTTAAAATACAGAACGATGCTCTAGTGTTAAGTATTAAATTGAAATTCATACTTCAAAAATATTTTTAAAATCAAATTTTAAGAAAACAAATGTGATCACAGCTGAAAGCATGCTGTAAACAAAACCATACTCGGTGTTTGTCTTTCATTCTCCAGCAGAGCAAAGTTCTGTGTGCAGAGGTGTCTACAGAGAGTGTTTCCCATTTTCTGCCTCTGCTCCTGGAGGAATCTCTCTTGTAAGATCTTTCTCTGTCTGTTTTCTCTCCCTGTTCCCCTACTACCCACACAAAAGCTTTTAGCCAGCTGCTTGATTCAGTTAAATTCAATGAAAGCCTCTCTGTTGTTCTGTGTTCTTAGAAAGAAGAAAAAGTAAAAGTAAAGGAAGGAAACTTGGATTACTGCCTACAGCAGAAGCTGGTTCATGCTAATCTGGATGTGTGTGGTCCAGACAGCCTACAGCATGTGCTTTTCTTTATCTGGTACTAATGTCAGAAAGGACATGGAGTTTTCTACTATCTTTATGGTGGATGGAGTGGAGTAATTAAAAAGACAGTATGGTCTGTCTATGGATTCAAGCCCTTGCTTTAGTCTTCTGATTCTTCTGTCTGTAGAACAAATTAATTAAAGATTAAGTTATCTGTTTTGCTGTTACCTAAGCTTGCTCTTTTTAATTTATTTTTTTTAAATATTCATCCTGCTGGATTAACTCATTAAAAGACTAATTTCTGTCTTATTAAAAATTAAATAACAGGCAAGGTATTGTCCTTTTTCTACCACATGAATATATACACATGCACAATTACTTTGAATGAAGTTTTTTTTGACCTCGTAGAAGAGGTGAGATTTGCATTAAACTCCATTAAATACACTCAATAGCCTTCAAGTTTCCAATTTTCTAAAGAAAAAGTAAGTCAGCTATAAAAGTCTCAATTATTTTATGGAGGGCTTAACACAATAATGTCTATTGGATAGTAATTGCCTTTGCTTTGTGTGCTGGCACTCAGAAGCTATGGAGGTTGACATCATCAACCTGCTGCAGAGGTGAATGATTTTGGAAATACCTCCAGAGACACCTTTTTAGTTGGGAGAGTTGAACAAACATTAAAAGGAGAGCTTGTGAAATGTGCAAATTTAATTCACGTAGTTAAAAAAAAACAAAAAAAACCAACATGAGGCCAAGAAATCACCTCTGCAATAATTTAGCTTTATGGGCCATTCAGGAGTTGGAAATTCTGCACAAAGGGGAATGGTCTCTTCTCAAGTGAATGTTCTTTACCTTCTCCAGATCTGCATTTTCTCCTGCAGCAGTAGTCAAGGCTGGGAACCAGGGATGTAGGGCACTGCTTACCAAAGAGGCTCTCCCATATATGCTGGGGTTTTGTTTCTAAATAGGACAGTAGAGACACGCTTCAATATTTTTTCCTGCCTTGTTTGAGTATTCAATATGCCCTTCTCTTTTATAGGAGGAGAGAAATCCCTGGAAATCATGCAGGAATGTAGTTTTCTGGAAGTGTAGGTTATGGATGGTTATAACTGCAATATTTCTAGTGATCTTCCTGCTCATTGTCATCAGCCTAATTCTTTATTCTAGTAAGTATCTCACTCTTGTTTACACTAATACAAACAACACAAATGCAACAATAACATCTTTAATCTCTGTCAGTAAACTGCTGAAGGAGCTGGGATACTGACTGCAGAGAGTGGTGGTGTAGTTCAGAAGTTGTTGCTAATGCTTTTATCTTAACAGCAGCAAGTAACTTGTATCCTGATCAGGTGGCAATTCAAGTTTATAGCTAAGTGAGAAAATATCTCAAGAAGAAATTTGGACATGAGGATGGAAATTATGTTTGTAATGTTGGAACAAGTGCCGTGGATGACTTAGGTGCCATGGTATCACTGCCTGTCAGGCTCCAAGAGCAGATGACTTTTGCTAATGGAGATGGGGATGGATCTCCATATGCTGTCACTTTTTTTCAGGTGATTTGCACTTTTTTTCTGTCTTTCCCAGTCAGTCCTTACCTAGGGAATTTGTGAGAAAGCCACCCTGGAGAAAGCCAAGAGGGTTTGTGGTTTTGGTTTTTTTCAATACTTCAGCTAACTGAAACTTTTTTCTCCCCTTTCTATCTCCTTTTGATTGTTAGATATTTACATAGATGAGGATGACTACTGGGATCCTGATGAACTACTAAGCAGCGGAAATTTTCACAATTTTTCAGGAACATTGGAGTTAATGTGTGGTCTCCCACACTTCTCCTCAGAGAACATTACTAAGAGGGTAAGTGTTTATGTCATTCTTGGCAAAGTTGATTCTGCTTAGAACACAGTTTCAGTGTTTTGCCTTTTAAAAAATTTCTGTTTCTCTGCATAGCAGAGTCATTTGCAAGTCCACAAATAAAATGTGTTGTACTTTTTAAAGTCACGACCTAGGAAAAAAAAGAATTGTCTGCTTCTAAGCACAAAAAGATTTTTTTCCCTTAAATTTGACCATTTGTTAAGACACAGTCTTCAACTTTTTCATAGAATCACTGAATAATTTAGGAGAGGCCTGTGAAAGTCATCTAAGCATACTATGGGCTGAACATCCTGTGTGCTGCACTCTCTCATGAGTACATGATTACAGCCTGGGTTTATAGCTGTGATTTCTGCCAAGCCAGCACAACTCTGAGTTACAGCTGAAATAAGCTCAGCATACATGGCAGTGATCATTTGGACATGGTGGGAAGGCAGTCTCAGGACAGAGACCCTAACCTCCATGAAATAAGAGTTAGAAGAGCCTTTTGGTACTAATTAAACCCCAAACCTAACAAAATCAGTCACATGTGACAACATGAGCACATACTTCTAGTTCACCCTGAGTGCCTCCATTGTGCTGAGGCTACATAGCAATCACTCAAATGCACAATTAACTTGTCTGTCAATTTTAAATAACTCTCTACCTTTTCCAGAGCAGATATTTGCTGTTATTTGACCTTCAGCACCTGTTTTTCTGCTCCTTAAAGCGCTTTGTAGGAAGAATGATTTGCTGTGCTTTTTTTTTGTGAGGGGGAAAAAAAAGAGATTGAATAGAATTAATAGAAGAAACGTCTTTTTCTCTCTCTCTCTCTCAGCTAACAGAGGTCTACAGTTCATCTCCAGCTTTAGGACGTTACTTTAGGTCAGCTCAGGTGATTTCTTTCAGGTAAGCAATTCTGTCACCAAAGTTATCTGAAAATTACAGGCTTTTGATGAGACATACATGTGCTTATGTAAACGTGTACAATATTTAAATCTGTGAAAAATAGGTTGCTTGGGGAAAATTATGTGTATAGGCAGTGAAAACTGGTCGAAGGATCCCCTGGTATAAATGTTAAATGCTGCTAAAATTATATAATGACAGCAACTATTGTTGCTGTGAAGTATCATCTCTGTTACCTTTGGTTCCAATTTCAGCCATTAATAAATATATTCAAGGATATTTATTAAAAGGAAAATTGATTGCTGGAGACACTTAAGATCGGCATATTTTGAATAATCTTAAATAAATAAAGCAGGGTTCATGGGGAGGAGAGAATCATTTTGTTCCCAAAAGAGATAAAGGCAAGAGGAATATACATGTCTCCTGTCATGGAGAAATAGCACAGGCAAGGGAGGACAGAGAGCTTCCCCAAGAACTTCTGAAAAAGAACTCTTACAAAAGAAATTAGAAAGACAGCAGAAATTATAATGATAGCAGAAAATCAAGGGAAGTCGTTTTGTAAAGTCCCAGGTCCTTTGAGATAGCAAGGACAGAGGAATAGCCACGTTGGAATGTGGCAAGGGGCAGTCGTGAGGGCACTTTGCTCCCTGGAGGAATATGCTCCCTTGCCCTGCCAGCTTTGTTCAACAGTGAACTGCAGCTCCTGAGCCTTATGGGCACTAATTATGATTTAGACCATCAAGTACAAAGCTGTAGTTCTGCACATATATTAATTAGCTAACGACTATCTCTCTCTGCCTCTTTGATGTCTCTCTTGCTATTCCCCTCTTTCTCTCCTTTTATTTTCCCCTATTCAAGTGTCTTTTGAAAATGTTTTGAATTCTGTGAGTACAGAAGGTAGCTGTTGGATCGCAGTCAGTTCTGGTAGACCACAAATAATGAAGTCTCCAGAGATGGTCTCCAGTTCACTGGTTTGTGTAATCCCCTCCAGAACTGAGTCAGGAGCCCAGCTGGGTGGTCCCAGGTACTGCCAGCAGGAAAACAAGCCTTCCTACATGTTCCTAGCTAAAATATGCACAGGATATTGCAACACCTCTTATCAGTACCTTCTTGTGAAGCACCAGTGCTGAAAGCCACATCCCATCAGAACACGTGTCCAATTGCCCCTCAGGCATTTGAAAACATGTCTCTGGCTGGCATCAAGTATGTCCCAGTTTCAAGAGCTGTTCTGAGAAGGGAGGGGGAGGTGGAAGCTGGCATCTTTGGCAGCTTTCTTTCATAACACTTCTCCTGGAAAAATGTGGGGTTTTGTTAATCCATTCCAACACTGATATGAAAAGCCAGGTCTTCTCAAAGAAAAGATCCTGTTGAAACTTGAAGACATTAATCCTTGACTTTGTTTTTCAGTAATGAAAGCTCCACTGTAACTTATCAGCTAGTGTTTTCTGTACCACCATCAACAGAGGGATTTATGGAAAACAGCATGAACCCAGATTTTATAAGGAACATTTTACGTCAAAATATTTATGATGAAGATACTCTTAATCCTGGGATATCTGAATGTGTCAGATTAAAACTCGACCCAACTTCTCTCACATGTAAGTGCTGTACATTAGAGAAACTGTTTCTTTGCAAACAGCAGAAGTATTTATGGGAAAGGAGGGAAATATAGAAAGATATTGAGATTCATTAGTATATATGATTTGCATAACAGTATTAAGAACATTTTAAAATAGCATTCAGAAAGGTTTGTTATGCTTGACTTAAAACCTGGGACACACTGTTGGATCCTTTGATGAGGAAGGGAATAGTGATCAGACCAGTTAACTGTGGACTCCAACCAAACTTTTCTGATCTAATACTGCATTTTATCTACACAAAAAAATTCTCCTCATATGTGTGTGAACCATAAGGGGGAGACAAATAATTTAAAATATTTCTCCTTATTGTACATTTGGTTTTGAATGCTAACAAAACAAATTTTAATCCAAGGGACAAAAATACCCCTGATTTTTGTCTTTTTGTAGTTTTTTGGAAAATTTATTATGTACAGAAATACCTTTAAATGTTCATTCTTCCAGGTGTTTTCTATGCAGTGATTCCAACAGCTACCAGCAACTAGATAGTGATTCCAATGCATTTCTATTTGTCCTGATAGAAATGCCCATATAAAAGTTCCATGAGCTTTGAAGTTATAGTGAAAACAATGCATGGAGCTGCCTCCCCCCAGTCCCAATTTACTGAGTCACACCTATGTGCTTTTAGAATAATCCTAGGCTAACAATTCAGCATTGCAGTGCAGGTAAGTAAGGTTTGCAGTTAACTCGTGTTGGTTTTTCTTGGGACTCTTACCAAAGGACAAGAGATCAACAAGTCATGAGTTTCAATTTTCAGATGCATTTTATTCCTTATATATTGACAGGATCCTTAGAAAAAGTAGTGTGAAAAGAGACAGGAAAGAATACATTGAAATATTTAAAGTTTCATTTTAATATTAGTATTGTACTGTTTTAACTTTCAGAGAAATTATGGAAAGATTCCTCATCTTCATCACCACATGGAAGAGATGGGATTCCCTATCTATAAGTAATCCCAGGGCAGGGAACTATTTGTTAGGTGGAAACACTTCTAAAATTGTTGTCCTATAAATACTGCCTGTGATGCAATATTGTAAATGGAAAATGCGGTATGGACAGTGTTGTATTGCTCTAACACCACTACCTCCCTCTTCTATATCTCAATAATCCATTTCACCTTTGAGAAAATCATGTATTTGATGCATGCTCTGTTGACTTTGAAAGTTCTCCTTTGTCTTGCCTTATGATTAAATCTGAATTCTCTGCATGAGCTTTAAAAGCAGTCTTGCACATGGCTCCTTTCTTTTTCTCTTGGCTTATGCAAAATTAATGCACAGCTTCATCCTCAACACTTCCACTCAAACTCATATCTGTTCTTTTTTTCACTCCAAACTTTATATGCTGCATTACCTTGTTACTCTTTCCTCGTAAAACAGCCTGAAAACCTAAATATATATATATGTGTGTATATATATATTTGTATTATTTAATTACATGCAAGACCTTTGCGCTAGCTTCTTAAGAATGCTTTAACTCTCATAATTTCCTTATTCTTCCTACAGTCTCCTTGGAAAAGGTGCTCTTTGCTCTACTTTTCTATTCTTCAACGTGGAATACAAAAGAAGAAAGCAGCAGCATGAGGAGACATGTCTTGTTCACTAATGCACCTGAATGCTACAGGAATCTTTAAAGAGTCAAATTAGCAGAATTAGCACTTTTACAGTTAGCTACTGCTACTGGTGAATTAATAGATACTTGATCTGTTTTTGTAAATCTGAAGACTAGTCTATACCCTTAATTATAGTTCCTGCCCAGCACTGGGGGTAAAAACCAGATGCAAGGTATTTGCCTTAATAAGGCAGTAAATAGTTGTTCTTCTTGATGAGAGACCAGGTGAGATGAACCAGGGCCAAGAGGAAGGTGCTGAAGAAAACTATGCAGGCCAACGTGGCATGAAAGTTACAGACAATAACTGGCTATAACACAAAAATTAAGCATTAACTTTATGCAGAATGGAACATATTCACTACCATGTGAGTGAACTATATCTTGTCGTTTATTTATAGCCTTATAAATGTTAGTACTGTGAGATAGATACTTTTATTTTAAGAAGCGTTTTGTATTGTAAGGAATATGTCATGGAAAATTGTTTTTCTTTTTCTAATATTACTGGGTTTTTTAAGGAATAATCTGACAATGTTATTGTGCATTAAATTATTTATTTTTATTCTTAAAGTGACTGTTTTCATTCTTTAGCAGCTCTAGTCTTTCAGCTGTGTGAGTTGGAAAATAGCCATTGGAATTCTAAATGCTGAGCTGCATGAAGCATGTCTGACAGAGCTGTACACTCAAACCCATTGCCTATGTTTAAACTGAGCTTGGGGAACATTCTGGACCAAATTAGTAGTTTGAATGACTCTCATATTTGTGACTTATTCCGATTTTGTTTGTACCTTTGACTGTAAGAACTATAATTTCTCTTTCTGAAATAGCCTATGCAGCATACAGCTAGAAGAGAGATTGCTTTTGATTCTTATGCTGGGGAAGGATAAACTTCATAGCTTGCATGGCTTGTCCCAAAAGCAGCAGGCTATGAAAGTACCAGCAGCAAAGAAATAAATTGCTGTTGAGATGCTGCTCAATCTTATTGCTCTCACCAAGACACCTGATCCTTTCCTTGAATACTTCTTTATCTTGATTCTAGGAACTGAAAAATAATGTAATTATTAGACTTCTTTATGGTGATACCCATATGGGCATTAAGAGTTGAGAAAGGAGTCAAGCATTATTTTTTTTTCCCAGCCATCCTCCTCAATATCCATACCTTTACCCCAGAACCTCACAGAAGAGAAGGAGGTGCAGCTGTAGTAAGATGTGATATTCAGCAGAAAATGTCTGCCTTTACAGACTACATCCATTCAGGTTTTGAAGTCTCCCTGCAGGAAGTGTAAAAAAAAAAAGTGGTTTCTAGTTATATATCTGTGAGGTAAATTGATCATGTAAAAGAAAATTAAAAAGTGAATTTATTTTGACTCAATCCATTAGGGATACAGCAGTGTGAAAACACATTATTATATCAAGTTAGATATTTTGTGTGAATGATCTATATTAATTTTAATAGAAGGAATGAGGATAATACTTTAATGACTGAGACAACTGTGAGACATTGTTAAAAAGCAGCTTGTGGAGTGTACAATCAGCCCTTTAAAATCCTTTGTCAGGTGTCATCTGTGTAGGCACAGCAGCCAGTATGAGTTTTGGTCAGACCAGGGCTGCAGGCAGCAGTCACATACTAGAGAAGACTTAAAATCAGAAGAGCTGTTCAATATTTTCTTCCATACTGTTTTGTTACAAAAATAGAAGGAGCAAAAACACGTGCTTAAGCAAGAACATAGCCACATAATCACTTTATGAGCTCTGGTAAACAGTTGAATGCCTGGTTTCAGTCCCTTGCACATGTCCAGAAATGCTGCTTGAGAGGGGTGTTGGCTGTGAGGAGGTGATATTCTAGCATTGCAGGAAGCCAAACTGGAGACTCCAGGAGGAGTCAGCTGTGGAAGCATCGTGTCATGGAAGCAGCACCTGGACTTCTGCTACTGAGAGGTGGTTACCACCTGGGCAGCATCAGTACTGACTGTTTTCTCGTGGGCACAGTATTTGTTTTGCATGCACTTTATTGGTTTGGAGCTTTTTATTTAATTCCAGCTTTAAGACTTCACAGTAAGTAGTACTACATTAGAAGGGGGAGGGGGGAATTTGAGAAATGAGTTCTTTATAAAAAATTATGCATTTTATAATGGTACAAATCAAGCACATCAGAGAAATTTTTTACAAGAGTAAGTGCATCTAACACAAGGTCTATGCTTACATTTAAAACATGAAACATTCTCCAAAAATCAGAAATACCCTGTTGTTATTATTGCATTTTTGAGATTTATGTCAGTAGTTCTTTAAGGCCCCTTTTAAAAAAGAAGTATTCTTAAAGTCCAGAAAAAATTGTAGCTCCTAATTTTCTATAGATGAACGTTGTCTTATGATGGTGGTTGCAACTGATTCCTCCTGGTTTAGTTGTCAAGTCCTGTACCCAGTCCATGTTTCTTTCTCTGATTAGCTGTTCATGGGCAGGTTTGTCTCATAGTAAATGACATAGCCTAATTGTGAGCTTGGTAACGAGAGAGATATATTTGAAGACCCAACAGCAGAGGTGAGATGGTTATGATGGCTGCACACACTCAGGCAAGAGTGCCTTCTAAGTTACCAGGACATCATCATATTCACTATGCTCTTCAGGGCTGGTGACATTTGCCTTCCTCTTGGGCACACTGATGAGTGCATATTCTGTCTCATTATTGCTGTCAGTGACAGAGATTTGATGTTTTACATCGTGGCTGACAGTCGAGTACCACAGTTCACTGGAATTCATTGAATCTTTTTTGGCAACTTGTTCCTGAGGGGGAAAAGGGGGAAGAGAGAAAGAGCAGTATGATTACACCTGAAGAAGTTTGGAGATGTGAGCAGATCTGGTGTAGCCTGTACATGTAGCCTGTGTACCCACGCAGTGCTGTTGACTAATTAATACACGCAGTGTTAGGTTGGTAAATCCGCAGTAATTTCCCAGCTGTGCGGGCTGTGGCTGCACATCTGGAGAGCCCAACAGCCCCTGGCCCCCTTAGCGGTGCTGCCACGGGAAAAGCTCATCACCACACGAGGGAGCACGGCAGCACTGATGGAGCCCTGCATCACCCCGGGATGTCCCGGGAGAGATCAGCCCTGCGACACCACCCGAGCAGGGAATGGGAGCTGATGGGCACGAAGGGAACGTTCCATGGGACATTGCATCGATGCGTGAGAAAGGGAGAGCATTTGGGATTTGAACAGTATGGGGTGTTTAGGGAAGGAACTGAAGGAAAACTTGCAGAATAAAAAGAATAAGAAAAGAGAGGGAGAATGGGAGGGACAGGAGCCACAGCAAACTGCCAGAGAGACTGTAGGCTCTGGGAGGCGATTCAAGCCCCAAGTGCATGTGTGTGTATGCCCTGTCCTGGAAGGGGCCCTGGCCTCTCCAGAGGTGAAGGGAGGGCTAATCCCATCCCCAGCAGCCCTCATCTGATGCTGTCCTTGAGGACACAGGGAAGAGAAAGAAGATCCATTAACGAAGGAAGAGGTAAGGTTCTGTGGGCAAATGCCTTCCCAACTCTGTTTAGACTTGCCCCTCCTTTTGCCTCCTGAAGGTGTTTGCTAATGGGCTGTGGGTGATTGTGCATTAAATAGTTGGCAGGATGACTCATTAAATCTTGTGCCACTGTGCACTGATTAATTACTTGGAGCCAGAAGTTAGTAATTTGTTTGCCTTATGATCTTTATTTGAATGCACTGGGTACTGAGTTGCACTGGCTTTATAGTGGTTTTCTCTGTTGTCTGGCAGTATTTTGAGTGAGTGTTGCTGGGTTCTTGGTGACATCTGTAGCTACCTTCCTCACTGTGAGTGGAACAGAGGTCTCTGTTTCTTGGGTTAAAAACTACAAAGGATTTTTATTTTTCTTTTTCTTTCTTTTATTTTTCAAGCCTAGAAGAAGGACAGTGTTAGAACAAAATTCCTGCAGAATTCACCTTGGGTTTTCCAAGTTTATGCAAATCATATTGTGTGTTTAGATTCTGCTTTGCGTGGAAGATCTCCTGACCTTGAGAACACTTCAGTGAAAATAAATTCTGATTTTTGATTCGAGGTTTTATAAAGTTTTGAGATATAGAAATTCCAGAAATTTTAAGGAGAAAAACAATCAGGGGAGACTTGCTTATCATCAAGTGAATGGCTCTCTCCTCCCCTAGTCATGATTGCAAAGATGGAAGGACAGCAATATTTCTTTTAATATACCTGTGACATGAGGACAGGTAGGCTCTTAATTTTCATGGGTGAGTGGCTCTCAATCCACTGAGTGAAGTCTGGAGTATCTCTTGACCCTTCAAACACATCGATTTAACCAAGACTTGCTCTGAGTCACGTTTCCCAGAATCCTTCCAGTCATCATGTTTTGAAAGGCTGCTATCATCAACCTCTTATCAGTAGGGAGACTGAAGTGCAGAGGTGGAGTGATTTATCCCACATGCCAACGGAGCAAGTGTGAAAACTTCCATTATGCACAGGCCAAGTTTAACACTCAGAAGGAGCATCTCTCCTATTGCACTAACAGCCCTGCAAGGACTGTTTGCAAACCACGTTCTGGGGCTTTTCCTTGGGACACCAAAAACTCTCAAAACCAGACAGCTATTTGGCAGGTTCCTCATTACAGTTCCACCCCCTCCTCTTCCCCCACAGTCCATCCCACACTCACAGGTACAAATGATGAATTCATTTCATCACACCCTGTCATCTTGCCCACTTTCTACAGAATTTTCTGCTAAACACCCACTAATCTGCTGGGCACCAACTTTTGCTTTACTGATGTCATCTTTGTTAAAAATAAAAAACAAGATACCAAAACCAAACCAACTCAGGCTGCTAAATGGCAGTACTTTGTTCTGCAGTACATGGGGCTTCTGGTGATTGCCTGTCATCAGGGACTCAAATGGCTAAACTTCATTTACCCCCTGCTAAAAGGAACTATTTACAAAGCAGAGGCAGCAAACCACAGGTACTCAGCTCCTGCCTCTCGAAGCTCAGCATGTTAATACACACAAATAACAGTTGAGAAGTGGCCGTTCCCCCACCCCTGCCTTCCAGGATGATAAATTTGGGCAGAGAAGCAGGGCACACACCAAGTTACAGAGTTACCTCTTAAATTACTCTGGGGTGCATTGCCAGAGCTCCTAAAGCTAACCCCAAAGCAGGGAGGTGAGATGAACAGGTAGTGTGTTTATCTTACCAGTCTTTCCCGTGTTGGTACACCCATTTGCTCTGCTCCGATTTATCAGAAACTAAATGTGCAACCTGAAAGGCCATGTTTGGTTTTGTGGAGTTTTTTCTTTCCTTCTTTTCTTCCTTCTAGAGGCAGTGGAAGGGGAAACCTTATTCTTTTCCAACAGACTTAGCCATTTGTTGGTACATCTGCTATTTTTTATAGTGCAAGGATTAACTAAAACCCTTTAAGCCTCAAAGTATTAAATCTCCCTTTGTTTTTCATCTGAAGATTTCTTTATTACTAAACCTGGTTGGCAATAGACCATTTAAATTACTTTTTAAAAATATGCTGAAACTGAAACTCTTTTGGGAAACATGCCAGTAGTCAAGAGACTGGCTACCAAAAAGCTGAGTAGAGAAGGGAAGGAGGAGAGAGAAGCACCCTCACAGCCATAAGTTGTGCAGTGGCTGAGGACATTCACAGAGACATCATCACAAAGGTTCAGCCTCCTGAACTGTCTGATTTGGGTCAGACAACATTACACTAAGCCTCAGAAATTATGAGTGTGTGCTGCAATCTGTTTGGCCACTGGCTGCCCAAGAGTGGGGCTGCATCTCAGTGTTACAGTTTTATGTGCATATATTTATTCTGTGTGTGGGCTTAAGCTGGTGTTTTTCTGCATCCTGAGCAAACAGTCTGATTATGGGCTTTTCTTTCTTCTGCAGGAGCATGATGGACACTTTGTCTTTCTAATATGTGGATGTTTTGGACTCAGCTGCCCAATGAGTGGAGGGGAGGGAAAATCAGTTTTAGTCTTTACCTTGATGGTACCTGGTGGACAGCTGCAGGTCTGTGCTGAGGAAAGAGGAAGAAAACACATGTGATTGTCATTCTCTGGTGTAGCAACACTAGACAAAGATTTTCATCAGCACAGGATTTACTCAGTCACAGACTGAACATAGGCTGTGCAAAGGCATGAACTTGTGTGACAACAGTAGGAAAAAGGGTTGAACCTTTGAGAGCTAAATAAATCTGATGGCTTTTTGAGATTTATCTTGTCTCTATACATATTTGTGTCACACATCACTGCTCAGTGATGTGAATTAAACCTACATGTGCAGTCTTCTTGGGTTTTTGGTTTTGTTTTGGTTTTGTTTCATTTAATTAACTGAAATTAGTTTTACATGTCTGTCTTAGAAATTAAAGTTCTTGCTTTCTGACTATTTTAGCTTTATGACCCATGTAGCCTTCATTCTGCCTGGGGTCACTGGCTGGGTGCTGAGGCACAGAGGCACTACCTGATGTGCCACGTGTGCTGGGTGTCTGTCTGCACAGGTCTGGCAGTCTGGAGCTTTTCTGGAAATTTGTCTCTCTGTCCCATAAACATCTAAGTGGCAGAGGTCTGTCATTTTACATCCTGCTTTCTCCTAGCCTTGTCTTTATCAGTCTGGTTGGTTCTTAATATGAGGTGGATTGAACACGTTGCTCCTGTAAAATTCCAAAGCTGAAATTTCACTTTTGCTGAAGATAGCAGGGCTTTTTAAGCCTGCTTGTTTTGCAACATGACAGGAGAGATGTCAGTCTCTCAATATTGCATTAAAGCTGCCATCTTAGAGAAATTTTGTGTTTTCAAACATTATTGAGCTGCCTTAACAGTGCCATGAAATTGCTAGTGTGGATGACTAACAAGAGGGTTTTTGCTAATACTGCAACTTGTGAAACTGGTAAAACTATTATACTTTTGCTACATGAATGGCTTTACCCACAAGAGGGGAAAGGCAGCAGCTTGAATCTCAACCAAGACCTTCTGATTCACATGAGCATGTGATCCTGGCTATCATAGAGTCTTCCCTATAAGCGTATTCAGTACGAAGAAACTACTTTCTTAGGAGAACACCTCATACTGACTGTTTAGAGAAAGTCCTACACGATGCTTGTGTCAGGGGAGTGGGATTAGGTGTGTGAGCAGATGTAGGCTGTGCTATGCTGGCAGCCCACTGACTTCAGCAGCCCTCCACTTGTTTTGCAGGGGAAGAGGCAGGGGCACAGCAGAGGTTCCCCCTCTGTGCCTGCAGATCTGGCAGTGCCATACAAGGGCCAAGGCTCCCATCAGTAAGGCAGGGCTGAGGCACCTGGGGCTCTGTAGCTACAGATGATGGCTGCCCCACTCCTGCTGCCTTCTCTGGAAACAAAATAGACCAAAGAGCTCCCCAGTGATGCAGCACAGTGGGACATCAGAGGGTGGGTACGTTCCTCACTGGATGCAGGGATGCTTCCCTCCGCTGGGATGTGAAATGCCTTGCCATGGCTGTGCCTGCCAGCTGCCCCTGCAGGGATGCAGAGAGCTCCCCCATGTCCCCATTCAAGTCATGCCACACCACCCCCAAGGGGCTCAAGCAGCCTGTTACTTACTTTGCTTGTGGGAGTATCTTTTTCTCTGGATGGAGACGGGCACCTTCCACCTAGGGCATGGAAATAAGGGTGAGCAGGCAGATCTGGGGCTTCATGGTCCTCACGTCCCACTGTCAGCCAGGGTCACATGTAAATCCATAGGGAGATGCCTTCTCCAGCTGTTTGGACAAGCACTTTATGCAGCTTCTCTGCTGCTGTTCTCCCTGAGAGGCAGCCCCTGGCAGGTACCCAGCCCTGCTCTCAGGGTTTCAGAAGCAGGGGCTGCCAGAGGGTAGAGAGGCACAAATCATAGCTCCAGGGATGGAGGGTGGCAGCTGTTGGCAGGTATTACAGCATTTGGCTGTTCCTGGGAAGTACAGCCTTTATTCCCTGGGAACCCTGGCAGTACAGCAGCAAAGGTTGTAGATTGGAGGAGCAACCAGCCTTTCTAGGCTTGTCCATATTAAATAGCTCTAGCAGTAAATATTGGAAAGAGATAAGAAAGAACCAGTCTCATGCTCCCACAAGCGATCTACATCAATCTGACCTCTTGCATGTCTTGGGAAAAAGCAAAAGGAAGAAAAACATAGTGATAGTGTGACAGAAAGGGCAGACACATGGGGATGAGTGCAAGGCTAGCAGATCTGATCTCTAGCAGTTGAAATAATCCCTCCTGGTTCAAGCAGAAGACTTTAGTTGCAGGTTTAAGTACTGAAATTATGTGGCAAAGTTAGGAGCCTTTACATTGTGTTCAGGTTGCTGTTAGCAAGCTTCTTGGTAATAAGAGCTAGGCTTTCTGGGGTGTGCACTGTTGCTTATACTTTACAATTTTGTAAATGATACAATTTATATTTTATGCATTTTATATATATATATAGTAAACTTTGTTTGTACAATTACAAAAAATACGCTTGTAAAAGACCAGTAATTAACAAACATTTTGCAATACAGTGTTAATATTTATATGCTAGATTTATGCATATTTTAAAAATGTGCTAAGGGATGTAAAGCTGCCAAGTCATATGAATTTAGGGATTACACACAGCATGCGGGTGGAGGTACATTATGAATCAGTCTCTAATTTCTTATTTGCATTTTTTTCCTTTCCCAGAACTGAGGAAAACAGGTAATTATTATTTTTTGCTGTTGATACTTTGCTTGCTAAATGTGTGCTCTTACATTTCCCTTTATAAGCTACCTAAGTAATGCAACTCACCTGGAATAATTTCTTTCTGCTGATGTCCCTGGTGCTCTTATAAGAGTAGCAGAAAGTTTTACAAATATGAATGAATTTCCCAATTTTCTATTTAGTGGGAAAACTTAGATGGCTTTCATTACAGCTGGGTATAAAAATAAAGCTATAATACTCATAACCTCATTCCAGATTACCTACCTGGTTTTCTTTGACTTACATATATGAGTTTTGCCTCTACTGGATATAAAATTCTCTAGCTAAGCTGGAGATGCCAATGTGCCCATTTCATGCAATTTGATAGAAGTACTATGAGCTACATTTAAAACAAAATATGCATCTATATTTATAATACACATAACTCACATTAGGAGGCTGTTATAGCTGTCAGACATTGTGAGTTTGATATAAGTATTTTTGTTTCCTGATGTCTATTTATTCCATTTTTTCTTGTTTATTTTCAGTTGGTTTCTGAAACCAGAATTTCAGCTGGATTTTTTAGTCCCTTGCTCAGATGAAAAGGCTGTTGGGTTTGGGTAGCTCTTCCTCTGAACTGTCAAAAGATAAATAGCATAGGTTCCTATAGCAAATTAGATCTGTAAACTGATGCTTAACTCTTAGATAAATTCTTATTTAGTCAGTCACGTAATCCTGCAGGGAATATACATTGTATGGTCTGAGAACTGAAAGCCTTTCTCAGCATCTACTGACTTTTTGAGGTAGGTCCCCAGCAGTTAGAGAAAGGAAGCCCAGCTTGTCTGTGGGTGGAGAGGGGTTCTGAAGGGCTGGCTCTTATTGGGCTGAGGTTTTTTGAGGCAATTATAATTTACCTTTATTAGTAAAAATGCTGGGAAATAGTTCTGGCCAGCAGTCATGAAAGAGGACAAATGTGACTCATTAAAATGAGAACAAAGGATTTCCTTTTCTTTCTTTGCATAGTTTCACTTATGTCTTTGCAGAGAAGCTGCATGAACTATGTTACAGAGCTGCTGTGCTCAGGAAGTGGTCAGACCAAATACAGAAATGCCTCTAAAAAGCGAAAACTCCAAACAGCAGAGATGAAATGGCAAAAATGGAGATGTATAGGAAGAAGGAAATAGTCAAGAAATTAATTACAGAGGAAGCAGCAGAGTTTACAGATAAATTATAGGGTCTGCAACATTTTCTCCTAGGAGCTGCTGTTAAGAGCTCAAGTTTGTGTTGCCTGCTTTGCACACCTGAAACTAAAGTTGCCTTCAGTCTGAATTTACTTCAACCCAGCTGCCAAAGGACTGAGAGACAGGGCAGTAGATTCCCCTTTCTGTCCCTGAAGGGTGGGGGAATTTCCTGGGCAGAGGTAGTGGAATGCTGCTGGTAAAGTCATACAGACACCCACAGAGCCACCTCAGTAAGGAGTGATGCCAGCCTCACCTGATCCCAGAAATATGAAGTTCCTCTGACCTGCTGTGGGGCATGACACCATCAGCCTCCAGGAGGGAGGGCTTCAGGGAGCACCTGCTGCAGCTGTTGGCTCTGTCTAACTTGGTGTCCCACAGCAAGGTGTTGCTGGTCCAGAAAGAGCTGGACCTTCCTCCAAAATTATCCAGTTCTTACCTGATTCCTTAAATTCATCACCTCTGACACAAAACTGCCAAACCCTCAAAACTCCCCATATGCAGCCAAATAAAAAGCACCATCCTTGCTCTGTGGCTGGCTGCTTGGCAAAGAAAGCCCAATGCCCCATCACTTCAGTACATTTTAATTTCTGACACCCCTGTGATTGACTCTGGGGCTCCTCCCTTGGACCCCACCAGACATTGCTGGTCCTCACCCACATGCGGGCTAATTCATGTGATGAACTTTGCCTGCCTCTCTCACTGGAGTGATAATTTTGGGATATTTCTTCTAACCAGCTGCCAATTTTCCCAAGACTTATAGACACTCCCTCATCTGAAGGTGCCCATCAACTTTGATTTAGTTAAAGTTGCTCAGGAGAGATGCTGACAGCTGGATGATGTAAATGCATGAGTCTCATTCCTTAGGAATTTTATGTGGATGGGCTGCCTGTTATGAGATCCATATAAACTTTGTGTTGTAACCTGAGCTGTCCCTTTAGCCTGACTCTGAGCTGGCCCTGTGCTGTGGAGCAGATGAGCCTTTCCTAGCTGACCCTCAGCCTCTGCCTCTCATACTGCCTGGAGAGCAGCAGTGGCCAGGACTGGACCTCTGCAGCACCAGAGTTTTGCAAGGATGCTGAGTCACTGCATAGGAATGACTATTTCTCTGGAAAAGGAAAACCAAAACCAAATCAAAAAGCCCACCCTCGTCATTTCTCCATCCCTCTGAACTTCTGCAAAGTCTACGATTTTTCTGAAAGACACAGCTTTGTCAGCAATGAAGCAGTCATGACTGAGATGTGCTACACAAAAATGACCCCAAGCTGGCACAGCTCATCAACAGCAGCTGGAGTGAGATGATTTGCAGTTGCTGTCAGTGCCCTCCTTTCTCTCTCCTGGCAGTGGTTTCTTGGAGTTTTTGGAAGTGAAAAAAACAGGCTGTGGAGCTGCATGAGCACAGACTGGGGCACCATGCCAGTGATGTCTTTTATGGCAGTGGCCCCCCACCTCTGATCAAGGATATGGGTTTCATGGCCCCATCAAGCTGGCAGAAAAAATCTGCCTTACAAAAACCTTGCTTACAAGGCTCTTATAAAGAATTCTGTTCTTATTCCCGTTCCTAAAAAGCAATCAGGTATTATTTCAAAAGCAACACAAGTCCCACATGTAAGGGTGACAAGCACTTAAAGCAGTGGAGGATTCAGCAAGCCTGGTCCTGAGACCCTCAAGGCACACGAGCTCATCACTGCTCCTTGCTGCCACAGGTGAGGTTTCACAAGGATTTTGCTTGCCTTGGCTCAAACTGCTTCTGAGAGCAAGGCTTCATGCTTTGAGAACCTCTACCATTTTCCTCAAGGCCAGATAACGTGGTCACAACTTAGACACCTGACCACAGACCTGCAAAGAGACGTGAGAGATGCATTCTCTTTGCAAACAAGAGGAGCGTTGAATTTTAGCAATGAAGTGCCTCATCTGAGCTCCTTAAGGCCAAGTGTGCAGTCAGGGTAGAGTACTCAGAGGTTGCATGACTTTTCTTTGACCTATCAAGAAGACAATGGAAAATAAAGGGAATTTTCCATCTGTCCTAGGTGGTTCCTGTTGAGCATCCTCCTCTGTCTTTATAGTTCCTTAGGAGACAATCTATTCCTAACCACTGTTGTACATAAGTATAGGATACTCACATATCTCATGTACAGCATTGAAATATATTGTACAGTTTAATCTATTTCTGTACAGTGTATATATAGATTGTCTTTATGAGACATGGTATCAAAAGATAAGAGATAGCAAGGTGAATTTTCTCTAAGTGTAGTTTTCCTGCCTAGAAACTTGGAGCAGATGAAAGGTATTCTCTGTTCCTTTTGTTCCTCAGCAGGCTGAACTCTCTTCCTCCCTTCAGCAGACTCTCTGTGCTAGGAGCTTACAGACAATGTCACCTCTGTAAATGTCGTCCTGAGGCAACACTCTTTGACATACCAAGAACTATATTGCTCATCTTAATTTGCTTTCTGAATTATGTTTTGTTAATCAAGAAGCTCCTTGCAGTGTCTTGCATGATCCCTTGAGGCTGACTGATTGCAGGCATCATTTGTTTCGGCATCACTCTCTTAGTCCTACTGTTTAGTAATTAAATATAAAATGGTATTGGACCTACCTTATTTTTGGTAGGCAGTTTCCCATCCTTCCACTGGATCTCTGCACCCTTTGGTAGCCAGTTTTGGTGTGGTTTCCTCGCTGGCTGAATTGTTTTCTGTACTGGCTGTTTTACAGGATTAAACTCAGTGGTCAAAGCAGTTTGTTATCTCACTGTAAGTATATGCAGCACTCAGATGTTGCACACCTAAAAAAACCAAAAACCACTCCGGGGTGGGAAAGGAAGAGGGGTGGAATGGGTGGGTGATGTAGCTTCCTGGTGTGCTGGGATGGGCTGGTACCCTCCACAAAGTGGCTAATGTGTTGCAAAATGGACTCTAGGTTCTGTAGTCTGAAATAGCAACTTAAAGCACTTTTGGCAAGAGGAAACCACTTGCCTGGCCATCTTGCTCTTCTGAGAAATGCTGTGACAAACTGAATGGTAAACACCAAACACTTCAAACCACAATGAAGCATAGCCTGACGCTTTCCAGTACAGTCTTTTTGTGTTTCTTTGTCTCCTTTTTGTCCTTTTTAAAAAATTTATTATGCTTTTATTCTTTTTTCTTTCTCCTGAACTACAAGGAAGAAGAAAAATAGAAGAACCACAAATATGATTTGCAGGGCTTGTTGGCTGGGGAGGAAGCAAGTTTTAGTTGACACATTGTAATGACTATACATTGCCAAAAAAAAAATCTTCTCTGTAAGACTTCAGGTGCCTGCAGCCATTTCATCAAACCTCAGAGGTAAGAAGTGTCAGGCAGTTAACAGGACACTCTAAGAACACATGCTGTCCCCTGGGAACGTGTGGTTTTATAGATAGAGGTACACCACCATGAGCTAGGTCTCCACTGAGCAGCCCTCTACTTTTATTCTGTTTTACTCTTTGCTAGACAGTCCAACACCAGATTTCAGCAACAGAAGCTGTAACTTGCAGCTGACAGCAGGGTGTTAGCAGAGAGAGGGAGTCCAGTCTGGGGAGAGATCACAGATCACATACCTCCAATTCAAACATGACAAGGATAAGCAGCTGTGTCTGTGTCCAAACTTACCCTTGTGTGCTCTGATCTGATACCTGTGTGCAAACACAACACTTTGTCTGTAACCCTGCCCAAATGAACACCACCTGGTCCTGCAGCATCCCTTGGCTTTGAGCTGTCACAGCCTGCCCCGATGCAGTGCCAGAGGCTGGAGCAGATGTTGGTAGATGTTGGTAAGGCTGCTGTCCTTACCTCAGTGTACTGCAGCTCGCCAAACTCAACTGAGATAAAGAGTGATTTGCCATATGCAGGCACTACTTAAACATGTTATAAAGCTCCAGACCTGTTCAATTGCATTCAAGCTGCTTCCCAACAGTGCTACCTACTGCTAGAGCTGAGAAACCAACCTCCAAAAAGTCACTGCGATTCAGAAGTGGATGAAACCCTCTCCACCTGCTTCGTTCTCTTTACAGGCAGTGTCTTGAGAGGTGGCACTGAACTCTTCTGACAAGGTAGGCAGATGTCCAGTTGTTGACCCGGGCTTGGATGGCTGAAAAAAGAGTGGTTTAGTCTGGTGATTGACAAACCAATGTTTCAGACTATAATTGTGCCTGAGTGACTTCCCTTAGCAAGGTTTTCTGGAAGTTCAACTATGTGAATTATTGACTGCATTAGTCATTTGGTCTGTGGGGAAATGCTGGCATTTTGTGACTGTGTAATTCTTGTATGTCCCTTTTTTAAATTTACTCAGAACTAAAGAGAACATCCCATTAAAGCAAAAAGGAAGAAAATCATACAAATCGCTGTGCTTTTCAAGCAGTAGTTGTGGAACTACTTCTGCCAAATTTATCCCCAAGCTTTTGCTGTCTTTGGAGTGTGACTGAAGCTCAGGCAAGTGGAGCTTCAAATGAACTTCAAATTTCAAATAAGTGGTTGAGTTAATGGATCTCACATTATGAGTAAAATGTGTTTAAAGCAATTAATCAACTGCTGACGTGTCTGGTCCCTGGAGAAAGGGGAGTGGTCAGACAGAGATGCTGCAGCAGTTGGATGTGCATACAAACAGCAACTCATGAAGGCTGTTAGAGAGGTCCCTGCACACTCAGGTTTCCTGTGGCACCAGCAGCTATCAGAGGAAAGGCAGAGCTGGGAAGGAGCAACCAGCACACACAGCTCTTTCTCACCAGAGATGCTGTAACAAATTAAAGCCAACAAATTTTTTCCCACCAGCAGAGCCATCTCTGTCCTTTGCTAAGACTGAAAGTTTGCTCTTCATTGAAAAGTGTTTCCCCTAGCAGCACACAGTTTTTAAGGGTTCTGGAAGATCAGAGTGTTTCTAGGAGAAAATAAGCTGGTTAAAGTTGACAAGAATATTTCCTATATGCCAATTGGGCTTGCAATTCTTTTTAAAATCAAGTGCCTTTCCTTTTGTGATTGCTAAGTGGCGATCTCACATTTTGATCAGGTCAGAATGACCTTCCAGAAACTTTGCAGGAAGGTGCAACTATGCAAATAACTCAAGGAAAGGAAAATAAGATATCTCAAAGGAAAAAGACAATAGTATGAAGCAACTGCATTTTTCAGACTTATGGGAATGAATTCTTGAACATACTCAAAAGCACACTCAAAATGTTTCTTTAGAGGAATACTGATACTTGAGCCGTTTCTGTTTTCAGATTAGCTGCCACTAAGGAGTAAAGGAATCATAAATGTGAAAGCATGTTTGAGAATTTTTTGTGTCACTTTATGGTTTGGGACTGCTGTCTTGCAACCAATTTGCATAATTTGAGGCAAATCTGTGCAGCCATTCAACTAAGAGATTACATTTTATTTGCTATCACAGTCATTTAGAGTAGGAAGAATTTGCAAGAATGTAAGCCACCTCATCAGAAATCAGAAATGTGAAATACAGTTTACCAGTAGAAGTTTGATTAGCAAATGAGGTCTCTCAGTCTGGCTGCCCCACTATGCCATAGGAGAGCCACCTGTGGGCTGAGGGCTTGGCTGGTTTCAGCAGTGATCACAAGCCACACAGAAAAGGGAACACAGGCATAACAATGACAAAGCAAAAAAGCACAAAAACAATGACTCAGACAAGTTCTGCGACCTATTTTTATGCCATCTAAGGTGATGGTGGAGGAAGAAGGATGTGCTCATGTAAGGGCAACCACGTCTTTCCAAGGAACAGGGCTGGGGAAGGATCATGGACCTGTGGAGATGGGGGCAACCTCAGTGGAGGAGAGCTGAGACCAAGGCTCTGCTCTTTCCCTAAGGCAACCCATGACCTAGGGCCTGAATGTGCTTCTTGGCTTGCTTTGGTCTCCTTAACCTAGGAAAAGAGTTGTGTTACAGAAGCATCAGCAGCTCCTGGGTCTTCACTGACTTACATGATGGGTGCAGACCCCTAACTGTGTCCTCTGAGTTAGGGACATTTGCACCACTCATTGTAGCATGGGCTTTCCTGGAGCTCAGGTTGAGGCCAGGGTGGCCTTTCCTCCTGCAACTCACTGACACTGGTGCTGAACCAGTTTTGAAATCTGTGCTTGTATTTAGGGGCTTATGAAAACCCAACCTTATGGCCAAAACGCTTGTGGAAAACCCAGTACCTTTGTCTGCTTAGCAGCACAACTGGGAAAATCTGAGTTTCTGGCTCTGATATTTGCTGTTGTGTCCCCTAAAATTCAGTTGTGTCATTCAGACAGGAGATTTTTACAAGGTTCTATTTACTGTAGCTGCATGGTGGGAATGTCCCTAGAGTTAGAGTATAAGTAAGAGTGTAAGAAAGGGGAAGTGTCACTCGGTGGATCACTCGCTTGTCTCACTGAGCACACAGCTAAGATGATGATGGTCACTTGCTTGCTCCTCTCCAGCATCTGGGTCGCTGCTCCAGGTAACTCCTTTATCTGTCTGGGTGTCTGTGTCATTATCCCAACAGCATTAGGGACCTCAGTGGCTGTGCCAGCCTCCTTCTGTGCGGCTGGGTGCTGCAGTCCCCACCTTGCAGCCTCCTGGGGCAAGCCCAGTGGTGACAGCACTTGTGGCACTGCACTACTTACCTGAGGCTCAGGCATGTCACTGCTGGTTACATTGACAGCATCCACTTCTCAATTTAGCACCAATGCATTTATAAATTCCAGAGATATATATATAAATTTATTGCAATGGGCAAATTATAAAGCAGGTAAACTGTGCTTGTAGGTATCTGCTCAGGCCATCAATAGCATGGATGTATTACACTGGTATTGTATTTAAAATTCAGGAAAGGAAAGGCTGAATTAGTTTCAAACTAGCTTCCATGATCATGGTTGGTAGGCTGCCTATGGCACTGCTAAGGTCTGGAAAGCAAAGTGACTGGCACAATTTGACAATTGGTTTCTTGGTCTTTGATGGAAATCCATCTGGCCGTGGTCACAGCCAGAATCTCAGAGCACTTTGTTGAGTGAGTTAGCCTAATGTACCTCTGGGTACTGCACACAGCCTCACCCTTCTCTGCAAAGGTATTTCCCTTTCTTGTCAATTGAATTATGGTTTCAGTGCTGCAACTGTTACTGCTGATATCTCCCTTCCCATGCTGACATGCACAAATAAACTTTGAAAACTATTATGGCAAGAGAACTGTGGAGCTGAGCTGTCAGCTTCACCTTGCCTGTACCCTTAATTTTTTCATGCCTACAAACTGGAAGAGGACACTGTGTTTTCTTCTTTTCCCTGGATTCTTTTAATACCATTTATGCTGTGAAAGTTTTGTGCCTGTAGGCTTTCAGTAGGGTCTCTTCTGCAGCAGCAGGGTTTCTCAGCAGCGTGACTTCGATGCTGAGGACAGATGTAGTTTGTCTCAGGTCCTCCCTACCTTGCCTTTTTCTTCTGATTTTTTGATCTTTGCCAGTCTCTGACAAGTGCGGATGCATGATGTATAGTGAGACACATTTTTAGCAGTTTTACTGATTTGCTTCACCCTATACCAGAGAAGGGCTAAGAGGGTGGTATTGGGCCAACAGCTGTTTGGTCGTCAGCATGGCTAAAAGTTCAGGGAATGTCTGCGTGGGTGCCCATGGAATAGCAGTCCTAGCAGACAAATCAGTGGCTCCCAACACCAGAGCTGCCTTTCTCAGTCATGCTCTCTGCAGCACAGGGATCAGGCTGGCGAGATGCTTGGTGTGAGAGGTGGCAGCTCTGGTGAAACTCTCTGGGTAGCTCTTTCAAGCTGCATTTTCAGTTTTTCCCTGGATGGAGGAATGGAGAAATCCTCCAGAGTTGCTCTACTTGGAAATGAGGGGGAGGGCTCTGCTGGAGTCGGGCTGCAGAAGAGTGTGAGAAATGCTGAGTGTGGCCCCTGCTTCTCCCCCAGCCTCTGTGCAGGTGATGAACAGAAAGGTCCAGGCAGTCCAGGCAGGAGGAAATGTTACTTTTTCATGCCGGTCAGTCACGAAAGAAGATGTGATACAGGTGACCTGGCAGAAGGAGACGGATGGGGCTGAAGACAACATAGCAACTTACAGTACAATGAATGGCCAAAGGATAACCAAGGCCTATGTCAGCCACGTGAGCTTTGCCCACAGCGAGTTACAAGCCTCGGCCATCTCCCTCCATGGAGTCACCCTCCAGGATGAAGGATGCTACAAATGCATCTTCAACACCTTTCCCTCGGGAGCTGTCACTGGCAGGATGTGTCTCAAGGTTTATGGTAAGGCACTGTAATTGTGTACGGGCACTCATCTGAGGACCAAGTCATCTTTCCTGTGAAAAACATTCCCTAACATTGCTACATTGATGTGAGAAAAATGGTTCTCCCCAACTCTTTCCCTTTCTGTCTTTACCTCTGATGGGAAACCAGCATTCAACAGTTCTTTAATTTTCTTCCCTTTCAAGTCAGCAACAGCGAGATTCAAAACTGATGCATAACCCATAACTTCCTCCAAGTTTCCCTGGTCCTGTGCTGTGCTGGCAGCTGCATGGCCACAGCCATGAACTTTGTGCTCCTCTGCTTCCTTTCACTGCTGATCTCACCTCCTAATCCTGGAAACCAGGCAATTTCTTACTTGTTCTACATTTGGTAGCAAAAAAATTGCAAAGTATGCAAAAGGCAAAGAGCCACATGCCTGACCAGAATAGCTGGAAGCTCATTTTGAAGCTAAAACAAAACTAAAAGTAACAGTTGTTGGGCTGGGGTCAGGAAAAGGATGAAAAAAAAAAAAAAAAAAAAAAAGGGGAAAAAAAAAAAAAAGGTGAAATACAGTACAGCTCATGGGATTTGACACATGAATATTTTGGGCAGGTCAGCCTCAGCTAGCTTAAAGAAGAGAGTTAAAACAAATCATTAAGTCAAGATGGTAATATTTGTCACCTCCACATGAAATCATCAACTGGCATGTGAAATAAAGATAAATAGATGAACTCAAAAGAACTAAGAGTAACAAGCTGCTTATCTCTTGAGGAAAGCTGCTGGGTTTTTGTCCAGCTGAGAAAGCTGAGACATTAAACATGCTCTGAGGACACCTTATTGGCTCCTGGCTTTCTCAGGAAATGAGATTGCTGTGGGAAAACTGGCCGAAAATCATATCCCATGTGGAGAGTATCAGTGTTTGTGCCCTGTCACTGGTGGTATGACCCCTGCAGAGTATTTTGTTTATCCCTAGCACCTTCTTCTGACAAAGACACAGACACATATGTCCACACACTATAGCTCTCTGTAGCTCTCAGTGTGGAGAAAGGAAGCTCCTAACTTATAGGGGAAGGGAGGTGGTAGTGGGAAATACAAGGGAAAACCAAGTCTAGAACAAAAGTTCTTTTCCCCCTCTTTTGGGAAAACTAGGGCAGAAAAGAGAAACGAGGAGAAATTCATGCAGTATTTCATACATGAAGAGGAAAACTCCTAAAGAAATCCAGTTCTGAATCATTCAGAGGGTAAACATTGATTATATGTTACAGGAAAAATAGGGAAGTGCCTAGCAGAGGGATCCCATTCTTTTTAATCACGTAAATCTAAACACAGAGATTTCTGTTGGTTTTTGGTTTTGGTTTGGTTTTCTTTCTATCCAAGTGGGGGAATTCCTTCCCAAACTCACCAACCTTTTGGCTATGGTTCATCCTTCACCATCCTTCTAAAAGAAAAAGCAATTTTTGATGTTTTTCTGCTGCCACACACACTCAGGCAAGAATCTCTTCCTGCATCTCAGATGAAAATGTATCAACTGAGAAGGGTTTAACTTCTCTCCTAGGCTCATAGGCCACTTCCAGAGGCTGCCTCACCAAGGTCATGGTGGCCTTCCTGTAATGTGCTGTATCAAATCAGCCCTGGAGGGTCACCATGAACATCTGGCACTCTGACAGAAGGTTTCAGCTCATATATGGTTATTTCATTGAAGCTAATTTATACGATGCTACTTAAATGCCACAGTCTTGCTCGTTATTCCCCAACTCCGAACGATGAGAACAACTTGTCTGAGCAAGCCCAGAGGGTGCCCCAGAGGGACAGTGAAGCCAACAGGAATCTCCCAAGGCTCAGAGGTTCAGGGCAAGGTGAGCAAATCAGAGTCACCAGTTGAAAATGAAACACTGCCATGTCTCTGCCCTCAAGAGGGGACTGCCAGGGAGTTTACGAGCTGGTGATTGCCCGATCACAGCAGCCTTTGCAAGCCCGGCTTTTCCAGGACAGGACAGGCACCATTGCCATGTGATGAGGGGAAGTAAAGCCACGTAAGAACTGGATACAACACTGTGAAAAAAGAAACAGGTATGACTAGAGGGATGTCAGACCTGCCTTGCTGAAAACAGCGAACCCAGGAAGAAGCAGAAATGTCCTGCCCTGTAGAAAAATCCATTTTGGAACAGAATAGTTTCAAGTAAGCTTGGTGGTCTTCCCTTTCCCCCTTCATTTTACTTTGGAAATATTTTTTGTCAAATCTTCATTGCCAATCTTTGCCAATCTTCATTGTCAAAGAGGACAAGAATGAAATCCAGGATGAGGACTGAGGGTGAGGTATGGAGAGAGGGGGATGTACCACATGAGGATGGGCAGGACTTGCTGAGTGACAAAATTCCCTGGACATTTGCTATGTGTCTTTGGAGATTGCCTGCCTTTACCTTCACTGTAGATGGCACCTTTTGCCTGGAAGTCTTGAGCCCAGTTGGAAAAATGCCATTGCCATTTCTTAGACAGGGAAACAAGGCACAGTACTGCTGGTGAACACCCACTGGTTGAAAAAAACTTTCTGTCATCATGAGGCATACTTTGATTCCTACAATATTTTATTGTTCTCTGTACCACCACTGCTAAGCCTGTAAACATAAAAAGTATATCATGGCCTGATGGTCCCCCTCTAATTACAGAAAGCCATTTCAGAAGGTCCCATTTTCAAATATTTGGGAATGCTGACAGAGCTCAAATTTGGGAACATCTACAGTACTGATCTACAAGACAGACTAAAGCAAGTGCTGGCGCACAACATCACAGGCAAAAACTTTTTCACTGGAAACAAATATTTTGATGAAAGGCAAAAAAAGCAGTTAAGTGTATGCATCAAACATGAACAGCCAGAACATACCAGCCAACAGTGTAGCAGGACTTGACTGCAAAAGCAAGCACTTACAGGTTTTGACAGTGCATCTATTATGACTCAGCCCTACAGGATCACTCCTTGGGGTCCACTGTGAGAAGAGAGAAAACTGCTTAGTCAGAAGAACAGCACATACAGAGCTTATGTGTTCCTGGCAAGACACTAAGAAATGTTTCACGTGCTTTATGGTAACATCTGTGACTTCTCCCTTTGATTGCTTTTGAACTTTGCAACCAAATATTTGAAGTTAATGCTGTGGGTGGATATGCTATTTTTATGCATCCCGTGAGTGAAAGAAGAAGTTCAGAGACCATTTATTAATCAAAACATAAATTGTTTTTGACACTAGTCTTTTCATACCTGGGAGATTTTGAGAAGTTCCAACTGAAATCCCCCTACACATTTTCCTTGTTTATTTCAGAGGTTTCAGCAACTCTGTGGGGGTTGAGTTTTTGTCTATGGTTGATGTAAAAAATGATAAATATGAGCTTATTCTTTCTAGGCTCACACAACCATAGCAAGTAAATGATGTCTGGTTGTAAAAAAAAAAACAAAACAAAACAAAAAAAACCACAAAAAGCAGAAAAATTGTTGGTATACAAAGTCTTGCTTCCACCCATTGGCAGTTACAGCTTAGAATACACGGACAAACTTTTGAGGTACATCTGGAATTGTACCAGGAGGTTATAGGTGCCATTATGCATTTGGCACATGCCTATTCCCCTTTTTGCAGTGTCTGCTACATCTCACAGGCAAATCTTTGTTTATATCACAAGAGGAAAAATCATTGTTTTTCCTAAGAAGAATGAATAGAAGTTTTGTTTGCTTGTTTAAAAGCAGGATTGCTAAATGATAGTGGTATGTTCTAGTGTTGGGACAAAAATTAATTTCAGCATAAATATTGCACTTACCACTGTTATTTTTCCTATGTAATATATGTAGTAATATACACATGGAGTTCTACTAATTATAGCAGTGGATATCTTTTTAATCAGAGGACATTCATGGTAACTCAGATTTGATTGAAACTAGAATTGCCACTGCACTTAAATGCTTTTAGAAAGCAATATTCTCAGAAACAGAGACCTAGAAGTAGAGTGTGGTTTAGACCCCTCTTCCATCAGCACATGCACTGAAGTAGAAGGCAAGCTGGTGAGCTGCTACAGAGAAACCCATGGACTGCACTCCCAAATGGAGCTACACACCTTTATAGATATTGGCCAGTGCAAACTGACATTATCAAACTGAGCAGAGGCTTGAACTAGACAATCTCCTGAAGTCCCTTCTGACCTTAATTATAGTATGATTTTACACCAAAGGATAAATAGGTGATTTTTCACATGGTACATGCCTTATGTATTCAGATCTCACCTGGAGTTCTATCCAGGTTGAAACCAACCTCCTGAACTTCTCCCCTTTATCTATACAAATACATTTTGTATAAATAGGAATCAACAAGTAGGCTTCATGTGAGTAAGTAAGCATGAATGATGCTTGTAGTTCATCCTTCTTCCAGACTAAAATTAAATGTGACAGCATCCGCAAATCTTCTGGAGTGAGAGTGTTCAGAAGAAGTGATCTTTCATTATAGTTTTGAGGGATACTATGATGCACCCAAAACCCATTTACAAGAGGAAACAAAGTTATACAAGCACAAAACCCCACAAGTGAAATCCCACGGTGTAACAACATACAAATTCACTATTATCATCTTGCATAAAAAGATGCATTTAGTCCTTTGATTTGCAACTCTACACACCTCAAACAGCAGTAAAGCTAATCCTGCAGGTAATTTTAAAGGAAAGTCATTTAACTCATTTAAGCAGTTCAGCTCTTTCCGAGAGAAAAGGGCTTACAGCTTCACAGTTTCACTACCTTCTGCTTTTAACTCAGCCACAATCACCACTTCTCAGTTGGGATGCTGCTGCTAGTAAGAGAACTGAAACAGATGCTTCTACCCTCTTGTCCTTTCTTTTTTTCTGGCTCTTCACTTCCAGACTGCTGTCTGATAATTTTCATGTTTATTTGTCACTGCTGGGGCTTTGGAAAGGGGGAGTTAAGTTAAGCTAGCAAGCTTTTCCTTCAAGATAACTGTAAATAGAGATGATCTTTGCTCAAATGGGCAGAAACCAATGGACTTTGTTACTTTCTTGTTTACAGCCATCTCAGACCCCAAAGTGGAAACTAAGCTTATACCCAGTCCAGACAAAGCTGAGAACTCTGAGAAAATGGTGGGGATGAGCTGCTCAGCCACAGGGAAACCAGCTCCAAAAATAACCTGGCACCTTCCTAGCATCCTGCAGCAGAAACCAAGGGAGTACCACATAAAGTTCAGCAACCAGACTGTGACTGTCATCAGCAATTTTACCCACACAGACTCCAAAATCCTTCAGGAGTACCCCATCACCTGCATGATCCAACACCCTTCTCTAAATGTGACCCTGGTCCTGCCCACAGACAGCCTGGAGCAAGGTCAGTGTGTAACTCTGCTCCTGCTCTGGAGTGGGGCAGGAATTGGGAAGCACCTCCTGGGGTAGATCAGAAAACTCCTCAGAGGGTTGGGAGCAGGTGGGGAAGAGCAGCTGGGGCTGGGCTTGGCAGGGATGGAGGAGGTGCCATGGAACATCCAGATGCCCTGGCCAGTATCGCATAATGTCTTACTGCTCCTCAGGTCCCCTTACTCACCATGATGTGCCCCAGCCTCCCTGTTTCTGTGAAGGACTATTTGTGACAGGGCTCCCTGTCACATAATGTGACAAACCAAGCATTGGGTACCTCAGAGAGGCTGTGTTCTGCATGCCTGACCTTAACATCAGACCCCAAGCACAGGTCAGCTGGCAGTGCCACTTGTGTGCATCATGCTGGAATGTGCTCCCAGTGCTCCTATCCACCCCATTTCATCCCAGGGAATGGCCAAGGAATGCTTGAAATGGTTTCCAGTTGTTTTTTAACTTCATGCACAAACTGAGTTCCTGCTACTTTCCCCACAGGTCCAGACAGCGGTGTGGCACTGACCACTGCCATTGCAGTGGGGGTCCTGGTCCCCCTGACCTCCCTTCTCCTTCTCACCTGCCTCCTGTACCACTGCCTCAGGCACCTAGGTGACCCAGACAGGAACCCAACCTGGCCATGCTGGGTAGGTCTGCCTTTCCTCAGGATGCTGCAACAATCACCCCCACAGGTGCTGGGGCTCAATACCCTGACCTGGCTCTTCCCAGCCACACCAGAGCTCCCTGTACACTGCACAAGCCAGGCTGAACCTGGAATGGAGGGGGACACAGGAATGAGCCCCCAGCCAGAGGGCTGGGAAGGGGAAACCTGATTCTGCACAGCCATCCTACAGATGCCCAAGAGTGCTGGCAGCTAGAAAACATTCACTGTGCCAATGACAAGGCATGCTGTGGTGGAAGCATCACTCTACTACTTTATTTATGCACAAAAGAGTTGTGTAAGCAGTGACCAGACCCTTGCACCAGTCTTCTGCAGCTCATAAAATAACCTCAGCACAGCCAATGCAGCTCACAAGGGCAGCAGCTCTGAGGATGGGTCTCAAACAAAATGTGGTCTTAGAGGAAAACCATGCTTCTGTGATGGAAGCCTAAGGTGCCACGCTGGGCACAGGCTGAGGCACTGCTGGTTGTCCACCAAGGCTATCCTAGTGCAGGATACAAGCTTGAGGTGGGGGCAAACTGAGTGACATGGCATTGTTTCGGAAAATCACAGCCCAATTTTGTGGAGGCTCCTCATCCTCCTTGCAGTATATTCCTAGCATGTGCACTCCAGATTTTGGTGAAAATTTTGGAGAAAAAGAAGCAGTGGAGGATATGCAACAGAGGTCCAAGGTGTGTGTTATAAGTGTATTATGGGTGTTACATCTCTAGGTCCAAGCTGAAGACTGCTGGTGGGATTGCAAGGGGAGACACTTTAGTCTCCGCTCACAGAGAGATGCAAGGTCTCACTTGGCAATACAAATATCCAGGATCTTTACCCTCACACTTAAAACATCGATATATTTTGAATAAATAAACACAACAACCTCTCTTCCATTAGGTACTTCCTGCCTGCACCAAGGCCATGAAGTGCAGGCAGTACGGAGCTGCAGGCAGGCGGGCTCCTGCAGCGTCCCCCAGCCTTGGTGCACCACTGAACACCTGAGAAGCTGCCCAACCCACACATTCAAGAGAGAAACTCTTAAAATGACACCTCAAGCTTCTAAGAAAACCTCCTGTGACTTTCTCCAAGAGAAGTATAAAAAGGGACAATTTATAATAGATATTTATTTATTTATTTTATATATACTATAGGATTCAGTTTTGTAAGAAAAAAATGTAAATTATTTATTTGAAACTTAGGCTGGCCATGTGGATCCATTTAGTGGAACTCATGCTTTGTATTTTTGGGGGGTTTAACATTGTTTCTTACTTTTTGATATTTTAACATTGAAAGCTCAAAAGTGGATGGGGAATTGTCTGAAACAAGGCAGCATTTTGTAAAGCTGCTGCTTGAAAGTGTTGCTGATGGACTAAAGAAGCCATCCACCTGAAGCTGGGCTGCAGAAAACCTGTGTAACAGCCCAGCACACTGCTCTGAACTTCAGGTGGTGAACTTGTTCCCTAAAGGGCACAAGAGATCAGGCTGAGACTGCAGCCAGCCTGGATTTATAACCCAGGTGCCAGGAGCAACAGGCTTCAAGCCAGGAGCCATGAAGAAGTGCCAAGTCCACTTTCCAGCACCCTCTCCTAGAAAGCAATGTAAAAGGCACAGAGGTGTTTCCTTCTTCCCTCTTCCTCAGGGGTTTCCACAGCCCCTTTCTTAATGTCTATCACAACTGCCTTGTGTTTCCAGGCATTCCTGCAGTAGGAAGCAGGGCAATAAAAGGGCAGTTGCAGAGGTAGTTAGGTTGTCCAGTGCATTTTTTTTGTGTCCTGGTGCAGTGACAGGTGAGTGCAGTGGGAAGCAGGAAGAAGTGGGTGCTTTATTTATTTCCATATGGGAAATAAAGTACAGTTCAGTGTTCCCTATTCTGACAGTTCTTTGCTTCTAAGCAGAGGGTCAGATCTGAGCTGTAATCTCCTGTAATTCCCTGAATTGCACCATATGCTCACGAAATCTTGTAGATTTAGGGAAAGAGAAATGAGCCCACCTGGTTCATGCTGGTCTTGTGGGAAGCCACCAGTGCAGGCTGCTTCCTCTCCTTCTGGCTTCCCAGAGCAAATACATGTAATCTGGTTTTTCCTCATCCACGTATTTCAAGTGGGCATCCCACATGAATCACTAAGTTGTACTCAAAAACCCAGGTGAACGAAAATGAAAGTAAGTGAGTTGAGAATGAGTAAACCTGATCTTTGCTATAAAATACTTCTTTTAGGCTCCCCTAGCACATAGAAATAGCCCAGCTGGTGAGTGAGGGGAAAGAGGAACTGGCTGCAGCTGTTACCATTGGGGTTTTTTCTCTGTAGCCCCGTAATTGTCAAAGGAGGAAATAATGGTTTGTCCAAACTTTTCCATCATTGCCTCTTTTCATAATTTCTTCCTTGATGAGGGAAAATGCCATAGGAGAAAAAGGTTTTCCCCTGCGTTGGTGGAGGGCAGTAATGGGGTGGAGAGCCCCTGGCACACTTCTTGAGCAGGCTGTGTGGCCTCAGGCCTTGCCATCCTGAAGGGTCTGCACTTGCAATTTAGAGCAGTTTATTTGAGTTTTAACGTGAGGTTTCTGCTACTGTTTAGATTAAGGTTTTGTTGTTTGGTATGTTGGGGTTTTTTAATTTTAAAAAAAATCTCTTGAATAAACAGGGAGTTTGGGCATGGGTAAAGAAAATTATCTCCTGAGGGAAGAGAGAAAGGCACAATGCCAGTGAGAAATCTATTCAAACCCAGGAAAATGGCAGTGATTATCTATTACTGTTTTCTACAAGCTGATCACCTGGAGTGTGGGAAAGCAGGGCTTGGAGTCACAAGTCTCTGTTCATCTGTGGGTTTGTAGCTTCTTTTACTTTTTAGCTGAATGTTGAAATTTTTTAAGCTTTCAGAGGTTTCTGATTACGAGCATGATAGGTCCAGCAGCTGGGCAAGGGATGCAATGGCTTACAGGTAAAATTCTGTGCAAGATTTATTTTTTCATTCATGATATCTAAATGAGAAGATGACATCCAGTCACAGAGCACTTAAAACCAATACATGTACTTACTTTCATGCTATACAAAGCCATCTGCTAAGATGCAGTGCCATAAAATGCTGTGTACTATTGCTGTGGTGTTTGGCTCCATGTAGCAATGAAATGAATGCAAGAATAAAGACTATGGATAATTAACTGAAAGCTGAGGGGAAAAAAAAGAATATGAAATAGATACAAACCATCTTTTGTGGAATAAACAAAAACATAACTGAGGGAATCAGAAGTTTTGACAATGAATGATGAACATCCTAACTGCTGTCATGAGATTTCTTTGAAATTACTTTGTGCTTGTTGGTCCAGTTACTTCTGTCAATAATTTGTAAGAATTCCTTGGAGGTTATATTTCAAGTGGGTTTATACAGATACCTAGTATTTGTTTTAATAAATGTGTGATTTTAATAAATGGGTTGGTTTGAACATTTTGAACCTTTTGTCTGCTGAGGCCCTGCATGGCTGTAGGTGGAAGTGGTAGGTGAGGTTGCTGTGGAGCTTGAAATGAGAAATAGAAATAAAACTGGTAGATATTTAAGTGAAATAGACTGCTCTATTTTTCTGCTCCAATACAAGTGATATGAAGCAGATTAACTTTGTGAGTAAGTGGAAGCAGACCATATTTTCCAAATAAATTCTTCAGGAATGTTCTGAGCTACTGCTGCCACAAAAAAAAAAAAAAAAAAGCCTAGGGTTTTTGCCTGTTTTGAGGCTGGGCAATTAACAGTCTCACCCAACTACTCTGCCTTTGTCCACTTTGTGTTACTGCGTTTTTTCTAGCCTAGGGATAAGTGGTGTTGATGCAGGGTATAATTTCTCATAACTGATGGGAAAAAGGGCAAGTGGGAATGCCACCTTCCTGCTTGCCTCTCACTTAGATAAAACTGGTTCTGGGTAATGTGTTTCTCTTTATAAAGAGTATACATTTATAAATATAGCCTGCACCTCTCAGCTTTGGGATCCTTTGACCCTGACCGTAGGTGGTTTGGGTTAAGATTTTAACTCATGTAAGAAGTGTCTTTTTAAATAGTTGAGATAGATACACAGATAGATAAAATGAAGGTTCTTCAGGCTGTATGAAATGTCTGTGCTTCTATTTTGGCATGCCAGGCTATTTCAGAGGTGTATTGTGCTGGTATTTTATTCTGCCTAGATATTGGGTTCCTGGTTCTAAGAGAGCAGTAAGATGTCAGCAAATTAGCCCCAACAGCTCTGGCTGAAGATATGACTTCGAAATGTAGCTGAAATATTTCTCTTAGATATTTTACAGGCACTGGCTGAAACAGGAAGAATATTCTTCTTCTGAAACCAGTGCTGGCAGAGGCATGGGACTAAATTTGCACAGTGAAAAGGAACTTTGTTTTGGTGATATACCTTTGAAAGCATCATTCATCAGTTCTCTGTTGCGTGACCCTGGGGAAATGATTCATCTAAAATACCACACCAGTAAATCTTATGAAATCAGACATGAGAGAAAATATTGTTTATAATTCTGTTTTCAGCACTGATTCTCTGGAAACAAGAGAATTGTACTAATTGATTGCATTTTTCTCTTTTATAAATGAGACTATCAAGCCAGGCAGATAACAAATCAAGTGTATTTTTGTTTCCTCAGTACACCAGAAGTTGCTCATGTTTTTGGAAGCCATACAAAGAGCCTTCTCATATCTCTGCTGCTTTCATCTTTGGACATTTAAAGCTATGTGTGAAAGGAGCACTGAATACTTACCCAACTCTTTGTGGATGGACTCTGTTCTAGTCTGCTCAGCTTTGAGAAAAGCTACCTGAAATTTCTGGGAATTTCTGAGAGAATCCTCAGTCTCAGATCCATACACAATACAAAGTTTTAAATTCCCTAACATGTCAGAAGCTGTGGTCCTTAACCACCCTAAGGAAAAGGCAACTTTATCTAGTAAAAGAGCACTTGAAATTGTACATGAAAGGCTAAGATGGAATGAAAACCTTGCAGAAAAAAACCTACACTTCTTAGCATAAAAAAAAATTAAATCAGAATATTTTATTTGATATTATCCTTTAGGTAAATTACAGAAAGCCCAGGTCTCATCACAATGACCCACGCTTACATTTCAGTTTAAAGAAATCAATTTGACTTGAACTTTCCTTGTTTACAGGAACGTAGCTATTTTCAAAAATGAGATTGTGGTGGATTTTAGCTCCCCATCATCTGAGTAACAAGAAATATAACTGTTTGCTGCAGGTTTCTCACTAAATACCAGAACCTATACACAAAGAGGAAAAAGGGGATATGTCCTAGTGTAGTTTTCTGAGAATCTTTGCATACCTCCTTCAGAATGGTTTTATTTTAAGCATATTAAGCATAGGCTGCCTACTTTCTAGGATTTATTAACAGAAATAAGGTGTGAGTTGTCTACTCAATACTTCAGTATTTATGTATATAACTTCAACATTTCTTTCTGAAAAGTCTGTATTTTAACAATTTCTGACCACATCAAAACAATTGGAAGACGTTCTTTGGAATCCAGCTCAGGCTGCACAGGGAAACCAAGACCTTTGCTGCATCTCTAAGAGAAAGTGCTGAGGCCCCTGCAGGCTCCACTGGGGTGGAAACCTTCTGACTAGGATGCAAAATAAAAGGGGGTCACATCCTGGATCACAGGTAACAACATCCCACGCTAAAAGGATGTGATGTACTAGGTTCTCCAGTGAGCTCTGGCCCAGCAGAAGGATTTTGTGGTCATCATGCAGGTTTAATTCCTCTAGTCTCAGGTTTGTGATTCTGTATCACTCTGCTGTGGATCTGGCAGATGTGGGTTGGGAGGCTTGGAAAAACTGAAGCCAGAAACTGCCAAGAAACAGCATCAGTCATCAGTGAGACATGTTTTTCCTGAAAGGTGAGCAAGAAGGCTTGGGGGGCCCCCTACTTGATTCTCTTCCTTCATCCCCTTAGCTCATTTATTCTTTCTTTGCTCTTTTCCTGGTCCATGGAATCCAGACCTGATGCTGAAATACTATGCAGTGCAATATTTCTGCCTCAAACAACAAGTTTGTGCTTTGTATTCCTGTGGCTTGACTCAGCCACCTATTTTGCCTCTCCTGGTTTTTTTGTCTCCCTGACATTGCTCTGTCTTACCACACCTTTGAAGATGCTGTGCACCTACCTGGAACACCTCTCATCTGCTGGGCACCTCTTGTTCTCCATCCAGGGTTATCCTAGGGCTGAGCTGGGAAGTGGGAGCTAGGGAGGAATGAGGGAAAGAGAGAACAGAGCAAAAGGGCACACACAGAGACTGAAGGCAAGGGAAGGATCTCAAAATGGAGCCATACAGGGAAATAATATTCCCAAGAAAACTCTCAAGTTGGTAATTTTTGGAAAAGACAAGCTCAGGCCCTGGCTGCTTCCAGAAGTAAAAGTTGTCCCAAAATTAGCTTTAGAACATGAATGTTACCTGCAGTCTGCAGGTACCTCTCTGTGGCCTGTCACTTCTGCAGGCATCAGCAACTAATTAGTTTGAGGAGTTTGGCCAGCTGGACAACCAAGCCACAGAGATACTTGGTAAAACTGATTCAAGAAGTGCTTAGAAAGAGAACTCCTTAATACTATGAGCAAATGTTCTGTTTTGTGAAGTCTGCAGAGTTAATTAGCAATGGATCGGAGCAGTTTGCACTCCTTTTTGTCCCTTGATGGCCAGCATATGACATGAGGCTGGCTATGGGTAAAGCAGCCAGAAAAGATAAAGACTGAGCACAGCAGGGAGCTGATGCTGCAGGAGGAAGCTGGCACTGGATATACTTTGCTCCTCAACTGATTTCTGATAAAATTCCCAGAACTTCCTAACTGGAGTACACACGCTATCAACAGAAAATGTGGGGAATGAACATTTCTGGTGATAACCTGGTCTCATGGCATTTTCTAGTTGGATGTCTATCCCTCTTGGAGTCTGGGCTTGCAGCCAAAATTTAATTTTCTCCTCACCCCTTTATCTACAGACTGTGACCTGTAGAGCAGGATGCCTCTTGATCCCTGGCAAAACTGAAAACAACAAACATGAACCACCAGAAATGGGGGGAAATACAGTGCTATAAAGCTGCTGCTGAACTGTCTTTCTCTTCATTAGTAATTCTCCTCTTTGGCATCAGCAGAAAATTAAAGACCAAAAGAGAGAAGTCCCCATAAAGTTGCCTATTCAATTTAAGCATAGGGCTATTAGGCAGAATTTGAAACTTTTTTTTCCCTTCAGAAAGTAAAAATTAAGTAATTAAGGTGACACTCTTCAGAACTCATAGTCCAAACATGTTTTATCTGAAAATGTAAAAGCATTAAGGTCTGGCTTGAACAAACAGTCCCCTTCAACTGTTCTGCTTAAAAAAACAACTGCATTGTCCAACAACTTTGATAAATGACTGAAAAGAGAAAACCAACTAGCTTCTTTTGGTGAGCAAACTTCAGGAACTACACAGAAGAGAAAGCAAAAGCTGGGGAAGGGGCATGTAGGAAACAAGTTGGACAGATCCTCTTTCTGTAATCTGACCTGTTGCCAGGACCTTCTAGAGATGCTAGTGCCATTTCTGTACGTTGGTATTCTGTCTGCATGTAAGTTTTGCTTCACACCATGCAGCTGGCAAATAAGATCCTTGCCCAGGTAAAAAGTGCAGTGAGGTTCAGAGGATAAAGGTTCTTGCTGTAATCAAAATATCGGAGCCCATTTTGTTGCCTGGACAATGAAGAACTTCTAGAAGGGAAAAACTGGTCATTATTTAGGATGACTGCACCAATCTCCCCTCTTATAGAGGAAAGAAATTGAAGATTACCGCCACAAAACTCTTTACATGTGTAACCTTCCACTGATGCCTGCACCTGGGTCTGCTTTCCCATCTCCAACCAGGCTCCGGGGATCGATGGAAAAGAGCAGATCCATTCTGCTAAGTCTATTGTATCTTGGGTGCAAGATACACATTGTAGTGGCTGGTATTTGTGCTGGTTGCATAACGTTTGCTACACTGTTTGCTTGGAGCAGTGATGTGCTGCCCTCATGCAGCTGCCTGTGTGCATTGAGCATTTTCACCTCCATGGGCTCTTTGGCCTTTCTAAGCCAGGAAAGCTCCCTGTGTGAGCTCAGCAGCATTAGCTTCATACTCTCTTGTCCACACCTGTCCTTTCTCATCCTGAGATCCACCTGCCAAAATCTCCAATGTTTGTTTTTGTTGAGATTTCTGAGTTTGTTACCAAAGAGCCTGGATTTTGTTGGTAATTCTGACCTTGGCAAAGGGGACATAAGTGAGTTGTCATTACTTTTTCTGCTCCATGTCACAGAGTTTCCTCTGGAGCATCTCTCAGCCAGCCCCTGGGCACTCACTCCTAGCCCAAAATGCTTCTACCTTGCTGGCAGTGGGGACACTTCTTCTGCCCAAAGCAGAAATTTGGGACAGAGAAGGCTGGGATGGGACCAGGCATCAGGGAGAGAAGTTGAAAACTCCTGAGGGACCCTGTGGAAAGGCTCTGACATGGTGGTGTGCACTGTTTTCATTGTCCTGCTCTTCTCATGCAGGGCAAGCTAGTACTGTAGCTAGGAATGAGAGACTGGATGGAGGCTCTTCCCCTAACAGAGGTGCCAGGAGGGATGTTCTGCATCCATCTCACCTTGTATGGACTTCATCTACAAAATGGGGAGAAGGGATGGAATAGAACTGTAAGAAAACATGCAGCTTATGAGAACTAGAGGACTTGATGCTGCTGCCCCAGATGGAGGGGAGAGTCAAATTCATAAACAGCAGAGATGAACATAGACTGGTGTTTGCTTCTCATATTTTCCTGTAAAATAGGCTTCTCCCTTCTTGCAGAAAGCCTGTGTGAAGTGCAATGGGTGTCCTGCTGTAAGTACCACTTGGAACCACACGTGGTGCTTCGACCTTGGTTTGCCGTGGGGGCAGGAGCTGCACTGTGCAGTTTTACCATGAATCCCTTGGGCACAGGGCATCACCTCTGAGCCCAGGAGCACTGTCACATCCCTGGCTTTCCCCTGCTGGAATTATATCACACATCTGGGGTGAGGAGACTTAGCCAAACCTGCCCCCTGCAGTGACTCCTTTCACAATCCAGGGTCTGGCTTGCTTGTGGGTTGTGGCAAAGCACTGGCCCCTGCAGGTGTCTCCACACTGCCCTCCTGATGGGGAATCATCTCCTGCTCTTGTTTGTGACTCCTCTGTGCCAGATCCAAGGGAGGAAAGTGGTCTCCCTGAGGACTCCAGTGCTGGCACTCAGGGTGGCAAGCTTCAGACAGAGGCAGTGATCCACAGGCAGCACCTCCCTGTCCACCATCCCTTTCCCACCAGAGAGAAACGGAGCAGGGTCTGTCAGGGTCTGTGGCCCCTTGCTCCTTCCCTCTCCATCAGACACATCCCATACATACCAGGAAGATCCCAAATTTACACCATGAGAAGTGCAAATAGTTTTGATAGCTCGTAGAGAGCTGGGTGGGATGGGGTGAACAAGGGTCATCACCACACTTTGCTGATGGAGAGAAAGATAATCAAAGAAAGAATAAAGAAGTTCCTGTTTTGTTTCATTTCTAGTGGCCAGTGGTGATTAATGATTGGCAATGGTGTTACTGATTGGCCACAAAGAGCACTCTAAAAAAATTAAAAATATTCTGTATTCCCCTTAGGCATCCCAGCTGCCCTCTGAGGGAAGTGGGGAAAGGGATGAGCCTTCCTGGGCAATTACTTTGTCCCACAGTGATTTTCCCCCTGCTCTTCTGGGCTGCAATCTGTCACCTGCTGCTCTGTGGAGGCTGCCAGCAAGTGGAACCAGTGATGGGTGAGTAGGGCACCCTTTCCCCACACCAGCTTAACTCTGCAGCACCACCAACTGCCCTAGCAAGCTGAGAGACAGATACCATGCTGACCGAAATATACAACTTGGTGACTGGGACAGTTGCTGGTAAGCTGGGCGTGAGTGAGCAGCAGCCAGATTGGGTAAGGCTTGGTCACAGAAAGCACAGGGCACTTTGATCACAAGCTGTATGCTCTGCCTGTGTATTCCTTTTCTTTGTTGGTGTTGCTGAACTCCTCAGCACAGGGGATGGAGCAGATTTGCATTGCCAGCACGCATGTCTGGGTGGTACACACTTCTCTGGGAGAGGCTGGAGCAGGGCATATCCTCTGCAGCCCTTCTCACTGCCTCCTGCGGGGTGTCCTGGGCTGCCCTGCCTCCCACAGCCCTGTGGTGCTGGCAGGAGGGGAGCAGGGGTGCCCTTGGGAGCCAGAGCTGTTTTTGCTGGGTGGTTGCTGAGCTTGCTGAAGAGCCTGCCTGCCCTCCGTTCCCATGCTGCCTTCCTCCTCTCCATGGAATTGTACAGCAGAAGATAATGATGTGATGGCTACCTGTGACAACAGAGTGTCTGAGGTCTCCTGGTGTGCCCTATGGCCTAGTGGTGGAATTCCTTACTCCAGTGCTCTGCAAGATGGGAACAATGTGACTGGATGTTTCAAGACACTATGGTCTTCCCTGAGTCAATGGCTTTTTCTCCTGCCCTGATCTGGGGGTTTGCTTTGTTCCTAGCTTTGAAGGAACCCATCCAATCTGATACCATCATCGTAGCAGCCCTTGGAGGAGAAGCAAATATCTACTGCAACTTCTCGCTTTCAATGGATGTTTTGCAAGTCACCTGGCAGAGGAGAAATGGGACTTCCTTCCAGAACATGGCCACCTACAGCCCAGCATATGGGCAGAGGCTGATAGGGTCATTTCAGAAGAAGGTGCTTTTCACTAGAGCAACCCCAAAGGCGTCAGCTATCACCCTCCAAAATCTCACACTTGAGGATGACTCTTATTACAGGTGCATTTTCAATGTGTTCCGTCATGGCTCCTTCAGCAAAGACATATACCTCAACATCCAAAGTAAGTTTTCCACTAACACCTTCTCTCTTTCTGGCACTCAGTTTGGGTCTGATGTCTTCAGGAGGTGGGGATGTCATTATACTATCCACCAAATGGAGATTTTCCATGCAGCAGCATCTCCTTGGTGGATAGTGTCCACATTGCCATACCAGAATTATTACCTAACCAACTGTCCTTTTAATTGGACAATATATGACAGGAATAATAATCAACTGACCTTTTAAAAATTGAAGAGTTACTGTACTACATGTGGTTTTTGCTACATTGTGTACCTGAAAGCTTTCAGGTAAAGATTTGTTTTCATATTCACTAACTTTTTTGGGGGAAGATCTATTCTATTTCCAAGGTGACACTTTCCTCAGGGGAAGTGAAGGCAAATAAGCTAGCAGATGCTTTTGGATAAAAACCTTGAACAGAGAGAGAGACCCACCCAGCTTTGACTGTAAACTCACCAGAGAGTGTAAAAAGCTCCTTTTCTTTTTGCTGCCAGCAATTTCTGAGCTCACAGTGGAATTCCATTCCCTCCTGCCTGCTGAGGGTCTCCTCACTGCAGTGTGCTCAGCAACAGGAAAGCCAGCCCCCAACATTACATGGCTGGATGACAGAGGTCTGGAGGAGACACCTCAAATACACCACATCCAAAACACCAACAGAACAGTAACAGTGACAAGCAGACTAAACTTCTCCGCCAACCACCTCCATGCCTTGTTCTGCCTCCTCGACCACCCACAAGGAAGCAAAAAGAAGGCCCTTCACCTGGAAAAAGGAAAGGAAGGTAGGCTGCAGTTGTGTGGAGATGTGTAACATGGGGAGCACATAGGGAAGGATGTGCAATTGTGGGAAGGCACCTTGTACTTACCTAGGTCTTGCAACACAACTTTCTGTGAGGTCAGATCTTATGCTAGATGAAGATTTCAGGATTTGAAACCCTCCAGAAGACTCCTCCCTGTGATGCCTTTGTGTGTGTGTGGTGGATGTGTGCATACACAGATGGAATAAACATGTAGACTTGTGCATACACAGTATGTCTACACTTCTACATAATGATTTATGTAGAGCAGCGGTACACACAGCTGGGAGACGCCAGCAGAGCAGGCTCCTGACAGACAAATGCTGGGGAAAAACATTTCACATAGAATATCTTGCTGGAGGATATGTATCAGGAAAGATAGGACACTTCTCTTGTTATAAAATTTCTTTCAACAGAAAGAGAAACACAAATAGTTCAAGAGTAAAAGTTCTGGGGTTTGATACAACCTTATACCAGGGAAACGTGAGACATTAGCAGTATTTATTTAAGAACATGAAATAATCCTTCACCTTTGGTAGCGTTATATTGTTATACTGTTCCTTTCTCTCCTTCAAAGAATAAATGCTGACTGTTACACTCTCAGTCCCAGCCCCTGGAAGAGGACAGCAGAAACATATTGGCATCACTTCATGTTCTGTGTGAACTTACTGGTTTCTTTTTTTAGATGTTCAGAAGAACACAGTCATCATCACATCGATAGCAGCAGCTGTGTTGCTCTTACTGGTCTTGATATATTGTGTCATGAGATTAAATAACAGCAGAAGGAACAAGTAAGAATAGTTTCCCTTTTCTTGTAAATGATGTGCCTTGCTTCTGTTCACCTTGCAATTTGCCTTTCTCTTTGTTCTTGGTATTTTTGATATATCTATTCTGGAAACCCATCTATCTAGTAACAGTTTCTTTAAAATAGCACAATTCACTCTAAATGACAAGGGGCATACTAAGCATCCTGTGCCTAATTGATGGTGTGGGTTTTTTTCCCAGGCAGAAGGCATGCCCAGGTGCACCCAGAACTCCTGCAAAAGAAACAAGCTTACAGCAAGACCTAGGTGAGAGATCCTCTCTGAGCCTGCACACACCGAAAGACCAGCACATCACTTATCAAAACGAGGTAACACCAACACCCAAAGCTTCTAGTGATTATCCACATCCTCCATTAGGGGTCTCTGTTTGCCGTGTTCTTCGCTGCATGGGACAGACACACTGCGCAGATGACACAACGTGTGCCCCACATGCCCTCTAGCAACGATCAGGAAAAACTGATTAAACCTTTGCACCGCTGCCCTGGAGGGTGCAGCAGAGAAGTTATTCAAAGTTATTTAGGTGCAAAGGCATGAAAGAGGCACTATTTGTGACCTTCTGGACAAGGCAAGGAGCCCTGCAGAGCTTGGGTGCTGTTAAGAGCAGCTTCACACAGAAGTTTCCCCAAAAGGGTCTGCCCTGCCCTCCTCCTTTGCCACTCAAAGGTGCTTTGGAGGGCTGCTGGCACCCACAGACAAAACGAGTCATTGCTCACAGCTGGGAATGCCTCCCACTAGACACTTTACTCTGACCTCCCATGTGTTCCCTGTTTTCCCTGCAAGCTCCTCATGCCCCTGTGCTGTAACAAATCTGTTGTGGCTTGACACTGGCCAAACCACAAACCAGGTGCCCGTAAAAGTCGTTGGCTTACCCTCTCCTGCTTCATCTGGGCAGAGGCGAGGGGGAAAAAATTAACAAAGGTTTCATGAGTTAAGGACTGGGAGAAAACTGGGCAAAACAGGTTCAAGTTAATAGGTATAAGGTAAATTTATTATTAACAGAGTCAGAGGAGAATAATGTAGAAGTAAAATAAGCCCTTAAAATACCTTTTTTTCTCCCCCAGCCCCTCCCTCTTTTCCACGGACAGCGCAGGGAAACAGGGCCATGGGGGTTTTGGTGAGTTTGTTACCTAAGATGTTTTTCTGTTCACTCGGGGAGAGGAGTCTTTCCTCTGCTAGGCCGTGGGATCCCTCCCATGGGAGACAGTTCTCATGAACTTCTCCATCGTGGTTCCAATCTCACAAACAGAAGTCCTGCCAAAACTGCTGCAATGTGAGCCCTTCCCACGGCCAAATAGGCCTCCCAAATCCGCTGTGATGTGGACTAGTCCTCTAAGGACAGGCTGCTCTAGTTTGGAAGCGAGGGCCTCCCTCTCCGTCTCTGGAAGCAGGGGCCCTCTCTCTGTTTGGGTCTCCCACTGGATCACAGCTTTCTCTGGCATCCACCCGCTCCAGCATGAGCACTTTTCCCATGGGCTGCGAGTGGATCTCTGCATCCCCTGTGAATTTCATGGATTACAGGGGTAGTGCTTGTTTCACCATAGTCCTCACCACAGCCAGCAGAGGAATCTTGGCTCTGACACCTGGAGCATCTCCTCCCTTCTTTTTCCACTGGCCTCGGTGCTGCCATGTTGTTTCCCTCACATGTCCTCCCTTCCTCCTCTTCTCTGGCTAGAAGAAAAGCTGCTGCTCGTAGGTGCCACTGCCATCAGGTTGCACCAGTTCAGAGATTCCGCAGGATCCCGCAGTGCCGAGGGGTCGATCTCGTTCAGGTTCCCCCCGGGAGCCGCTGGCCGTGTTTTCCCCCGGCGCTGCGGCCTCGCCTCCACGGCGCGGGCAGCGGCAGCGGGGCCGGCGCTGCTGAGCGCCGCTCTTGGTGAGGGGATGGGGAGGGGAAGCTGCCCTCGCCAGCCCTGCCCTCCTGCCCTCTGCCCCGGGGCTGCCTGGGGGCGGCCAAGGCTTCCCAGGAAGGGGAAGCTGCCCCCGCCAGCCCTGCCCTCCTGCCCTCTGCCCCGGGGCTGCCTGGGGGCGGCCAAGGCTGGCCTCGGGCCGTGCCAAGGTGGCAATGGCCACGGCCGCGCATTGCTGCGTGCTGCTGGGATGGCCCCGGTGGCGCCTCGCCACCCTTGGAAAAGAAACTGCCCTTGTGCTGTTTTGATTTTCTTCTTAAATACATCATCACAGAGGAGTTACCAGCCTCTCTAACTGTGCCAGCAGCATGTCCATCTTCAGAGCCATCAGGGATTGGCTCTGTCGGACATGGTGGAAGCTTCTAGCAGCTTCTCACAGAAGCCACCCCTGTGGCCCTTTCTCGCTACGAAAAACCAGGCTGTGCCAAATCAGTAGAGAACCCTCTTGTCTACTCACCACTTCTCTCTGCCAGGTAGTGTAGAGCTCTGTAGTGATTACCATACGACTCTGCTGGGTCTCTTGCAGAAGCAGACACCAGGCTCCCCACTTCACAAAAAGCCAAAGAGAAACCTGGGATGGAGAAAAAAGCAGAGGCGCTTGTTTTTGGAGGAAAGAGAGAACTTGAACAGCAGCATTCAAAGTGAGTTGAAGAGTGGACCTGCTGAGTTATCCATCAAGAAGCTTGACTGCTTTCCCATGAAGGAGGACAGAGAGGCAATGGCAGGTGAGGGAGTCCAAGTGACACCCCAGCCCAGCTGCTCCCCAGCCCAGCAGAGGAAGGAGAGACACCGGCCATCTCCACAAGCCCAGAGGAGCACAGGAGCCCATGGGATGGTCAATAGCCCACACTAAGGTCTCAGGAAGGGGCAGCTTGCCCAGGCCTCTCCCAGGGATGTCCCAGGAAATCCTAAACCCTAGGGTCTATGTGGGAAACCCATCCAGATGAGTCCATCAGTGGAGCACCTTTTGAACCCAAGGCATCACTGTCTAAGGGCTATGGACACATAAGGCCTTGCAAATCAAGAACATTTGGGGATTGCACCAGACTGTTATGGGATTCTTAGGGGAGGAGACAAAGGTGAGAAAGGGAGGAATCAAGGGCATCAGGGAAGAATTAGCCTGGGAAAATGGATGGGTGAAGGAATAAAAGAGTCTAGTTTCATTTTGGCAGGAGGCTGGTCAGTACACTTGTCTGGGCTGGCCCTGTTCTCTGTCACCACAGTCTGTCCTGTCTTCTCATTAAATTCCATTTCTAACTCTTCTCCTGGGTGAGGGACACCCCAAATGGTGTACACGTTTGTAGGGGTCCCTAATGTCAGCAGCTGGGCCAAAACCAGGGGCCCCATGTGCCCAGGTGTCAGCAGCTGGGGGACCTGAGTGGGAGAGGCCAAGTGGTAGCCAGGGCTGGACGAGGGTCAGAGCCTGTGTGTCCCTGGTGTGGCACCTGGAGCCAGCAGGGGTGAGCCTGTGAGGGCCAGCAGGGGTCGAGCCAGACCAGCCGGTGAGTAGGGGATATGTCCTGGGGTGCTCTTTGATGTCTCACAAGCAATCAGGCTGAAGGATCTGTGCTGTAGATGGGAAAGACCAACAGAACTAGGCCAGGACTGGTATCTGGGGGAAAAAAATTAATTATTTTTTCAAGGCCTTGATCTGCGAAAGCTTCCCTGCAGCTCTGTGTGTCATTACACAAGGTGTTTCAGAGATGTGCTTCCAACATATTTGCAAAGGCTCCTCAGACAGCTTCTGTGGTAGTGCAGCCTCAGCACAGAGCACTGTCTGTGATAAGCACCTAGTGAAAAGGAATTATATCTCATTTAGCCAAGAATCTTGAAGACCCCTGAACTTTGTAAGGAGTCATGCCCTAGTTAGCTAAAGAATTTATGTGGGGTTTTTGTACTTTGATTTTAATTAAATGCATTTAACTCAGTAGAACAAGATTTAAAACCCAAGAAAATTAAGAAATAGCTGAACTTGAACCTGCAGAGACCTTTACACCTCAGAAAACTTAATGAATAGAGATTTGTTCTGCTTCAGAAGTAAATTCAATAGAGAATTGTTCAAGTAAGAGGAGGTCTGGATTATTTTTAACTAAAGGTCAATGTAGTGTGATAGTAGTGACTTATTATAGTAAGATAAAAAATTAGCAGAAGTGAATTGCATATGTGCTGGGAGCTGCCAACATGGCAAGGTCATCCAGAGGGCATGTGACAAAGACAATAATGAAGACCCTCTGATGAAGTAACAAAGCCCCCTAATCAAAATAATAACGGGTGAAGGACACTATATGGCAGCACTGCTCCACACCAAGACAACATTGGAGAAAGACACCTTGGATGTAATGGCTGGGCAGGGTCTGGGAGGGGCTGTAAGGAAATCCTAAATATGACAATGTATTTAAACCCCAGGCAACTGTGTCTCATGGGACACTCTCATGGCAAAAAAATTCCCAGTATGTTTCCAGCACTGTAATAAAGGAATGCCCTATTTAACAGAATTTTGCTGTTGGATTTAAGCTATTTAATTCTCTAGTTTGAGAGAGCCTAATTCCACTCACTGAAGGGAAAACACCTTCAGAGAGTCCTCCATTAAAATATTAACTCACCAGCAATGTGTTTTTCCTATTTGGACTTTCAAATAGTCTTTCAGTATCCAACAATCCTATCTCTGGTGTTATAAATGACAATATAAATATTGGCTTTCACATTTATGTATTAGCTTTTACAAGTTATTATTAATTATAATGATTTAGATATAAAACAGTTTTAACTGCTTTTTGATATAGTATTATCTGACAGCTTTTCTATGCACCATATAGCTTAGGTAAATATAGCTTAGGCCTTTGCATAATATTAAAACAGAGACTATATAATATTAAATGCTTTCATTTTTGTAACTAACTGACAATAATGAAATAGATAATGTTGATCAAAAGTATTTGTAAAAGCGGCCAGAACTTCTCTATGATAAGATAGCATTGAAGAGAAAAATAACAGAAAAATAACACCAAAAGATCAAGGAGAAACATATACTGACCCTCAACTATCAATAACTGTCAAACCATAGACCGGGGGCCTCCTGAGGAAATAAAATACAAGATTCTCACAACCACTTCTGTGTTGTAGTACATACTCCAAGAAAATGAGGTCAACAGTCAAACCAAGATAAAGAATTCTCAGAACACATAAGATGGGGTTGGCTCAGCAGACGAAAAAGAAAACTTCAGCCTAAGGCTGTGGGAAAACCCTGCTAGTCATGGTAAGCAAAAGGCATGCTCCCAAGATCCCCCTCTTCAGTTATGTAGATTGTTACTAGAAGGGTCTCAGTTCTCATTGTTACTATTGGTTACTTTTCACTGCAGAAATTGTAATATTCTTAATCACTCTTTCCCATTGGATCAGTCCCTCAGATCCCGCCTTAACCCCTGCCTGCACCCAAGTGTGTAAATATCCCTGCTCTACCCTGGAGTCTGCTTTTTTCCAGTTTGTTCCCAGTACTGCACACACCTTCCTGTTTGTTGTTTTCACCTCATTAAAGTTCTGTTTCTGAACAATTGGATCAAAGCTGTCTCTCTCCATAAAGTACACCAGAGCCATTTCCTGGTGAAACCACTGATCAGACTGTCCAGGCTTGGACCAGGGGATTTCATTATGCATTTGACCAATGCATGAGAAAGTATGTAAGAAGAGTTACTCTTGTTAGCAGTGTGCTTCTGGCAGTTTGTCGGGCATCCCAGCGCTGGATTTTATCCCTTATTGAACTTTTCAACATTTTAAAGAGTGAGCTTTGTTTCTCACAGCTGGTATCAAGAAATTACAATCACCATATCCAAAGTCATTCCATGATGAAATGACTTTATGAGGATTGTTCAGCAGCAGACCGTGACTGTGGTTGCTGGAAAAGATGTTGAAAGGGACTGATGAAGGAAATAGGCACTGGATATAATTTCTTTTTCCCTCTCCTGGAGAAAGACGTCTTTCAAAGGGCCAGGGAAAGGAATGTGGAAATATTACCAAGTCTGTTCTCCATCCTTCCAGGCCGGCAAGTGATGAGTAAAAGAAGGCAAAGTCCTAGAGGATGTGGGATAAATTCATGATGCCAGAGGTTTACATCCAAAAGGAGACAGAGGAGTTCTATAACTTCATTCAAATTAAGAAAAAGGCCATTGGGCAGTTCCCCTGGTGTCTCTCAAGTTGTTGGAGAGCACAGCCTTCTTTTTATCCTCATTTCCTAGCTGCATCACCCTCTCCCTTTCCCCATAGGCTGAGGTAGTTAGAAAGTACAGACTTCAGGATACAGACACTCACTACCTGTTCCCTTCTAATGGGCACACAACCCCCTTTGTGTCTTTGTTCTTCTCTAGGTTCAGGAATTTAACAAGACCTTGGTTGAGCAACATTCCATGTCAATTAGTAACTTCCTTCTGAAGGGTTCCTCCTATGACCCTCTTGTCTATGTCTCTTGCCTTATCTCTTACTAGTCTGTAAAGCCAAATTCCTGTTAATGAGAAATGGGAATGGCAGGCATTTGGTAATACCCGGGAAAACAGCCAGACTGCCCAAGTTCCTCTGACAAATTGCACCCAGGGTTGCCTCCTCACAGGATTTTATACATCTATGCTTCTTGGTGAATGGACCTTTAAAAGTAACCTCAGGCTTCTTGGCCAAGGGAAGAAGTCAATATCAAGTGATGTTTTAAGTAAGAGTTGCTCAGCTGCAACTTAGTATTCCTCAAATTAGACTTTCCTGAGATTGTTTATTATCTTCTTTTTTTNAATTTGACTTTCCTTAGATTTTTTTTTTTTTTTTTTTTTTTTTTTTTTTTTTTTTTTTTTTTTTTTTAGTATTTATCTGTGCATTTTTTTCATAGTTGCCATCAATATTCATGTGCTCTTCCATGTGCTCTTCCATTGTGGCTGTGACTGGAAGCCATCAATGCACACGTATAAACATAACACAAGATGATGTTTAAATGCCATTCTTCAAAGTTAATTTTTTTTACTGGGAACTGGAAATTGTGGAGAAAAAATGTACAGTGAGACAGTAGAGGTCATAACTGTGCCAGAGGGGAAACCCCACACTCACACTGCAGTCAGCCACTGTAGTGTAGTTTGTTCTGCTCTCTTACACACCTACCCATATACATATTTTCTAGTAAAGAACTGTTACTCCTTTTCCTATATTTTTGCCTCAAAGCCCTGTAATTTCCAAGATACAATAATTTCAAAGTTATAGTAATTTCAAGGGAGGGGTCATCTTTCCATTCCAGGAAGGTTCCCGCCTTCCTTGGCAGACATTTCTCTTTTGAACCAAGACATTGTGTCCCCAAAAACTGGGAAATAAATTCTACAAGCAGTGTGCTAGGTTAGAAAGCAAATTATAATTTATTCATAATAACAATAAAGTATAATATGATAAAAATTCATATTTATTTATAATAAAATAACTTGTTTGGTAACTATCAGCGACGGAGAGAGGGGGACATCCAAGTTTGGCTCAGAAGCCAATTACTGAGTATACAAGGCATTTATATAGGGTTTTACTTGTATGGCAGTTATATAGGATTCCTTTTTGGTAAGAATTTCCCATTGGTTACACATTATTCATGACATCACGTCACCTGGTAACGCTATCTTATCACAGTTTCACATGTTTCTTGGTCACTGCCTGCCCGGAGAACGTTTATCTGTGTCTATCTCTCCCACGGTTTCTGCCCGATTAGGCCTAAAATATCAGGCCCCTTTATTAGTTCCATTGTACTCTCTGTTTTATGCCCTATAGTAACAAATTGCCCCTTTGAGACTTTAATATAATTTCTTCAAAGTCTCATATCCTTTTATTGTATTGACCTAGTCTATATACAGCAGTATGTATTGCAACAAGTCATCAAGTTCATGAGTAAGAACAGCACAATAGGTACAAGCAGTTGTTTTAACCATCCTAAATTGGGGAGCCATGAATCCACTTCTTGCACTTTCACACCAGTGTTGATGGTTAGCAGCACTTGACATGGTCCCTTCACCTTTTCTTGGAGAGACTCTTCAGTCCAGGTTTTGAGGTAGTCTCCAGGTTGGTACAGATGAGCTGTGATATCCAGTGTCATGGGTGCTGCCAGCACAATGTATCTGTGGGGAGAAGACAGCACCTTCCCATGGCATTTAATATATTCTTCTAGATCTGGTTCATTCTTCCTACTTCCCCCTCGACCAAGGTCTCCATGGAGTCCACAAGCCCCACTTTACCTCTAACATTTTAGCTGGGCTTTGTGCTATTTCAGCAATGATGTGAACCTCTGTCTGGTGACATTCCCACTCACATTCCAAACCTCGAGATAATTTTCTTCACCAAAATCTTTACCAGTTTTGTTAGTGCAACAAGAAGAAGCTTCTGGCCATCCTGGAAAAGTATCTACTAGTACCAATAAATACCTGTGGCCCTTTTGCCATGGCAGCTCAGCAAAACCTATTTGCCAATAGTCTTCTGGACAATTTCCTTTTTTAACAGTCTGTCCTAGGTTACAATGTAAAGATGTGCCCAAAATTATGTAGTCTGTCACCATCTGTTGAAACCGAGTGGGGCAATGATCCTTATCTCTGTGGGAGATATCCTCTACTAATAGGCCGTCTGTTAAAAGCCAGGTGGGGCAGTGTTCTTTATCTTTTCCACGACCTATCCTTCCTCCAGGACGATATCTTCTGTTAATGGGCCATTGGATCCCACTGCCTGACTGATCATCCCATTTTGAAATGCTCCACCCAGAGGGAGGAGCCAAACATTTTCTACCTGGATAAAAACAGATATTTGGAACACCAAGGCAGCCCTCACCCACTGGTTTCCAGAGGACAAGAGCTACCAGACCTTTCTACAGGATCACTACTTCAACAAGACCACTTCATCTGGACTGCTACCACCACCATCTGAACTAGTGGGGTGTGTCAGGTTGTATTCTGACTCTGTCAGTGGTTTTCTTTTGTACTATTGCATGTATTTTATTTTTTTTTTCTTTTTTCCTATTAAATTGTATTTCTGACTTGGAGTCTCTCACTGATTTTTCTTTCAAACCAGCACACAGTCACAGGTGTAGGCTATCTAATTTGATGTACATTGTTCTTTAAGTGTTTGGCACTTTTAAACAATGCTTGTAATTGTAACAGTATGTTCAAAAGCTGAGGCGTCATTGCTTCTACCATAGACTCTATTCCTCAGTGAGTTGTTCCCCTGCGATTTTCCTCATAAGGTGCTGGGGAATCATTTCTTCGCTGGATATAATCCACCATCCTTCAGGACTCTTTTTAGCATCTAACAGTTTTGCCAAGTTCTCATTTTTGGCCTGATAATCAGAAGCCTGCTTGTCCAAATACTGTTATTTCTCAGGTAAGATCAACAGGACATCCCCACCAGCAGTCTCCTTGGCTGCTTTATCAGCCAGGCAATTTCCAGTATTTACTGGATGATGACTGGATGATTTCCAGACTGATGAGCTTTACAATGTATTAATGCCACCTTTCAAGGTAGCTGCACCTCCTCTAACAATCTCTGTATTAATTGTCCATGTTTCACAAGGGATCCCTGGGAGGTTAACAGCCCTCTCTATCCAAATGGCTACATGAGCACAGGCCACTCCAAAAGCAAATTTTAAGTCTGTCCATATATTGACAGTCTTACCCTGTGAGAGTTCCAATAATCCTGTCAATGCAATCAGTTCTGCTGTCTGAGCCGATGTGTTGGGGGTTGTAGTTTCAACTTCTGTTACCTCATGCTGAGTCACCACTGACTTATTACTTGGCTTTTTGAATTCCATTTTTTACAAAGCTGCTCCCATTCACAAAGAGATTCCAATCCATGTCTTCCGAGTTCTGTTCTCAACTACAGCACACCTGTGGTCTACAAACAATCATGGGCATATTCCTTTCATTATGAATCAACTGTTAAGAACAGTGCTGGATTCATGTTAGCTACTTTTAATTCCACATCATCTTGTTCAACCGGTACCGTCTGGTATGTTAACGTTCTGCTTGGTGATGATCAGTGTCCTTCTTTTTGTACCAGCACCACTAACTCTGTACAGGGCACAAAAAGAGTCAGTAGCTGCCCCAGGGTCAATTTTTTCCTTTTTCCTACCTTATTGGGAGATTAATATTACAAGAGATGGGGCAATTGAGAGACATTGTAAAGATGGTTTATTGCCAAATGGCATCAGTCTCATAGAAGGGTGAGACATTAAAGGTGCTATATCCAATGCCATAATATCAGAAGCCACTTAATTCTTAGTTACAATGCCTTATGTTAGTTTTTTAGTTAATCAAATACTTCTACGAATTTAGGTAGTGTCTTTTTACACCAATCATTAATTGCTTTTCTTTTTATGGCTTTGCCACAAGGCATCATCTTTCAACCAATCACATAACACTTCACAAACTTACATTGATACATCTTAAACTTCTGACTGACTTTATAACAGGTTCTGTTGCTAAACTTTAAAATCTTTTACTATCTTTCTTAATATATTGCTTTGCGTACATAATATATATTTCTGTCTGCTTAAAACATATTTCTACTTAAACTACAAATTTATATTCTTGTTTTATGTCTGTTTCACTTTAATGCTCTAATTCACCAAGCCTTCTCCAAGGTATTAGGTCAAACATTGTATCCATCTCTATCTCTGAGCCTGTAAGCAGAAGGCCTGAGAGCCCTCTGTGCCTGCATTTCCCACACTTCCTAGATTTGGAGGACTGCTGCCACTACTGTCCTGAGGCGGGCTGACCATCCTTTGCTCTTCTAGGGTGCCACTTGTTGTGTCAATATTCCCAATGCCAAATGGAATTTTTCTTGCAGAAATAGTTAAAAAGGTTTTCCAAAATCCAGTAGTCCCAGTGCAGGAGCAGTCAATAGGGCATACTTCAATTTCTGAAAGGCTTTCCTGCATTCAGGCTCAGTTCTTTTTTAGAAAGGGGCTCAGGAGTTTGACACTGTCTTGAGTGTAACTAAAAGCATGTATTCTATCACCATCTGTTAAAACCAGGCGGGGCAGTGCTTTTTATCTTCTCCACAACCCATACTTCCTCCAGGAAGATCTCTTCTGTTAATGGGCCATTGGGTCCTACTGCATGACTGATAAAATTACATCATCCCATTGGGAGATGCTCCAGCCAGGGGGAGGAGCCAAGTGTCTCCTACCTAGATAAAATCTGAGATTTGGAACATCAGAGCAGCATTTTTCCACTGGATTCCCCGAGGAAAACCAGACCCTTCTACATCATCACTGGAACTTTGGAGGGAAACTGCACCCTTCCACAGGAACATTGCTTCAACAGAACTACATCTGTCACTCCAGGAGGATTGCAGACACCACTTAATCAGACTGCTACCAACACCCTGACCAACAGGGTGTCAGGTTGTATTCCAGCTCTGTCAGTGTTTTTGTACTACTGGATTTTGTTTTAATTTTCCTATTAAGTTGTCATTTGTTTTTTTGTTTGGGTTTTTTATATTTGCACTTACTAGTAAATAACTGTTAGTCCTATTCCCATATCTTTGCCTGAGAGCCCCTTAATTTCAAAATTACAATAATTCGGAGGGAGGGGCTTTACATCTCCCATTCCAAGGGAGGCTCCTTAGTAGGCTACCTTTCTTGGTAGACATCTGTCTCTCAGACCAAGACAGACAGATAGCTTCCTTTCTTTCCTGGGGGTGGGGGGTGGTTTTTCCTTTCCTCTTTGCCTGTGGAATTTTTTCCCATTGACATGATAAGAAGCACTGATGGCTAAGTCCTTGAGACAGGGGGGAGGGGGAGCCTCCCTGGGGTTTTTCTGTGTTTCTCTTGGAGGGGGGACACCACAAGATTAGAAGCAGGTAAAAGGAGGGTGGAGGGGGCAGTTTCTGTCTTGGCTCTGGAGGAGGAAGGTCGCTGCTACCACCGTCATCCCAATGCCAGGAGCTGCCTCTTCTTTTGCTGTTGGAAGGATGCCCTCCCACTTCAGCTTGCTGTTTCCAAGTGTCCTGCCTCTCTCGTCCATCCCTTCCCATCTGGGACACAGCTGCCATCACCCCAGTGGCCCTGCCGCTGCAGGGATCATTGTACCTGCTCATCAGGAGCCTGCCAGTGCTCACAGCCAGCTGTGACAGTAACTGCACCAAAGGTAACTGCAAGTGCCCTTCCAGTTACGAGGTGAAGCCTCTCCACAGAACAGTCCACCCGAGCAGGCACAGGTCTCTGCAGTGCTGCACCAATCCCTCAGCCTCAGGACAAACCCCTTGGAATTTTTCTTTTTCAAACATAATTTGTGCATTTAATTTACTCAATACATCCCTTCCTAATATTGGTATGGGACATTCAGGTATATAAGGAAATCGATGAGCTAACACCCATTTACCTATTCCAAATTTTAATGCTGAAAGAAAGGCCAATTTTCCTTTTGCTCTTTATACCAACATGAATTGTTTCCTGACTAAATTTTCCTCTAGGTGTATTTAAGACTGAATACACCATGGCACTATCTACTAAAACATTCTGTTTGTCATTCCCAGCATTAATGTAACCAGAGGTTCAGCTGGGAATGACCCCTCTAGTCCCCATCACACATCTTCTAATACTGGAAGCCTTCCTGCCTGATCAGGAGCCTTGGGTGAAGTCCAGAGTCCAGCAGCTCGTGTTTGTCCCTTTTCCCATTTCCAGTGGCCCTTCTCTTAACAAATGGCACACAGACCTCTGTACGACTGCCTGTAATTCCTTCTGTGCCTCTCTCCCATGATGCCCCCCCCACTTACTGGGCTTTGTTCTTCTAACACAGCTTTCACTCCTAATCATTGCACCTGTTCCATGCTGCTTCTAACAACTTACCCAAATCCCTAGGAATAACATATCAATCATCACATACCTTCGCAACTTTCTCTGGGTCTTCTTTACAAGTTTGTGTTATGGGACTAAACCCTTCGTCGGTTTCCAAACTCAAAATCCTCTCTTCTACTCCTCCATCAACTAGATCATTCATGTCTCTTTTGCCTGCAGCTGGAGGAAAGTCTCCAGCAGCAACCTTATTTACTCTCTCAGCCTCTCTTGTCCCCTTGTGGCTGTCACGGGCCCTCATGGCCCCTCTCTTCCACAACCATACTTTATACAGCATTTCCCAATGCTGCAACCCCAGCAGCATTGTTTAAACTTTTTTCTTGATCTTTTTCTAAAGCTAAAATCACTTAAGGACCCCTTAATAACAAGTAACACTGTGTGTGTCTGTGTGAGTGTGTGTGTAATACATATAACACCTTAACAATTATGGATTCCTCAGCTCCTATCACCTGATGCAGCAGGGAGTATACTACCCATGTCCCCCCCCACGCCCCGATCCCTTGTCTGCCCTGTTATGGGCTAAAACTTTCACTACCCTGGTCACTTTCTTCTTCTTCCAATTCCACACCCACTGCATGCCTTTGTACACTGATAAACTGACACTGAAATGGACTCCAGAAATTTTTTGTGCTTTGATCCCCACCCACATGGCTAACTTCCTCTGCTGGAAATCCTGTGCAGTTTCTGTAGGAGAAACTAACAGGATCTCAAACTTTAAACAGTTTAACCTTTCCGTTTTTTATAAAAGAAAATAGAGAGCTGTGGTTTGACTGTGATCAGGTGGTCGAATCACCAGCAAAATGACAGCTGGTGGCAAATCCTCTGGACCAGGTCAGACCTTCTAGTAGACCCATTTGAGCATTTGTGACCTGAAGATGCACTGCCTGAGCATGATGATTAAGGGGGATATGCTAATTGATGTGAGCAGAGTCAGAAGGGAGTTGTCCTGGTTTAGGGCATATTTGGGAGAAAACCTCCAAAGGCCTCCTCCCAGGAAGCAAATCCAAGAGGCCCTTCCTCCAACCGGTTTGGGAAGAAATTTCCTTGGAGAGAAGTGGAAAAAAACGGTTTATTCAACAGGCAAAGCACTGCCCAGCCCAAAAAAGGAACAATACTGAACAACACAACCTCTCACTGCTCTGAAGGGCTGACAAATTCCTGTGGGTGGTAGCTCAGCTCAGTCTGTTCCCAGTCCCTCCGGCACTGGAAAATGCCGCTGCCCAGGCCAGGCCCTGGTGAGCTGCAGGTGAAAGCTCCTGGTGCTCCCCCGGGTCCCCAGTCCAGAGCAGGTTCAAATAATTCCAGGAAAAAAAGAAAAAAAAACTTTCCTGGCAACTTCTCTGCTTCAGTTAGTCAAAAAGTAATGAAAGGCAAAGGAGAGCTCTCTCCCGCTGTCCACCATGGTGACACAGTCCAGGAGGACGAGACGATGGAAATCCCATGTCCGTGTTATGAAAACTACCCCCTCAGACATTCCACCGCTTCTCCTTACCCCCCTTCACTCTCAGATCTGAGACTGAAGGGAAGGGAGGAGAAGTGGTGGAATGTCTGAGGTGGTACAAAGTACAACACTTATTTCTGGGCTAAACAGACAAATGGAAATTCAATTCAACATCACAAAGTCACCCCAGGACAGGAGTCCAATCAGCAGAGCAGATGTTCTGGCATAAACCTCCAGCAAGCAGTAAATCCTGTAAAACTTACTGTGTTTTATTTACTGGAATCTGTGTCTCTGACTCCAATCACCCTTCTTTTTCCTTTTTGCCATTAAATAACAGCAACTTGGATCAGCTGTATCATATATCTGCCTTAAGCCTGAATAGATTTCACTGGCTAGTGGCTCAAATTGCTCTGCTGATAAGAGGTCAGTAGTCCAGAAATCAAGGGAAGAATAAAGAAATATATTAGTAGTGGAATGTGTCCACCCAGAAGGCAGAGGAAAGAATCAAGGATATATATATTTGTGACAGAAGGAATTTTAAATTGCTCCTTCCACCAGCATGTGTGGTGTATTACAGCAAATTAAATAAAAAAATATTAACAAAGACCTTTCTGGATTTTAGGACAAGAGCTCTCTACTTACTCTCTTTCTCTCTAACTTCAGAGGACTTATCATATCAGAGAGTCCATGTCACCTCGGCTACCACCAGTCCAGAAAAGGTAACACACCCTGTAAAACTTGCCAAAGATTGCTGAGTTGAGCCATGTTCCTGTAAAAATAAACAGTTGACATTAGATCACAGAATAAGGCAGAAGGGGATTTTTGTGCTTTGTTCTCCTGTAAATATAAAAATATTTTTAATCTTCCTCCATTGCTGATTTGTCTGGAATATTTTTCATTTGCCTCTGTCTGCCCTGAGGTTACCTCTGGTCTTTGCCTACTACTTCAGTACCATCCTTTCACTGCTCAACTCTAATTTATGCCCTCTCTTCTAAAGAAGGAGCCTTGTTTTCCAGACCCTTTAATAATTTTCTTCTTTCTTCTCTAGGTTTCTCCAGCCCACTGAAGAAGTAATAACATTTGCCTAAATACAGAGATTTTCCTCCTCAGTAGATGTGAGTTACTATACCATATCACTCAAATCCCCCAAAAGTCCCCTTTATTTTCATGAAATAAGAGCAGGAAGATTTCGCTGGGGTTTCCCTCCTTTTGTTGCTTTGATGGTACAGGGAACTTCTGGATAAATTTATTTTAATCTGTGCAGCAAGCAGTTCTCTGGACTTCTCTCTAAAATCCCCTCAGCTATAGCAAAAGCACGAAAGAAACTTGTTAGCATGTTTTTCTCATTAAAACAGATAGAGTGTGGAGCGTGTAGGTACATCAGTCTCAAGCAACTGGTGCATTAATTACTGGCCTGTTTTAGAGAGAACAAAAAGGGGAAGGCTGGCAGAGGGAAATTTAAGTGACTCAAGACATAGTGATTGATTCTAGAAGATAGAAAGAAAGATAGAAATGAAGGTAGTGGAAATGTTGAAATTTTGTTGAGAAGCCAAGGGGCTTTGGTTAGTTAGTTGGCAGGGGGAAAAGGCTGCACTAGATCAAGCACAGTGGTGGGGAAGGTGTCTTCAAGTACAGCTCTACCCATCTGGAAGAGATACTTCCCTGACCTTCAGATCCCAGCTACAAGTTAGGCTAGATCTGTTTGGGACAGCAGAAGCTTTTTATTTTTCCAGGTCAAAAGGCACTCCTCTGTGCACCGAGAGCAGCAGGACAGGTAAGGTTAACAAACAGTGAGCCCGGGATGACCCAGGAAAGCTGCAAACATCACCTTCTTCCTTAAGACAGTTTAGTAGCATTGTTCCAAATATTCCCACACATCTCTGTCTTAAATAATAATGAGTTTCTGGGTTTATGTGGACATCTTTGTAAATTAATTTTTGCAGGGCATTGAAATTGTGGTGTTTGCTTTTTCCTATGAGTGATGATGGTTTAAAACAGGAGACCACATAAAGCCTGGCAAGATAAATGTTGCAATTAGTATGAACAGTGTATGAACATGCACATGTGTATGAACGCATTTGAAAAAAAAGAGCAGGCACTGAATGTCCTAAGAATGATATTTCTAATTATTCAGGCTGGGAAATGGGTTGTTTCTATCAAGCCTGCAAAAAGGTCTGCTAAGTCATCTCTAGGATCTTCCACTGATAAAATCACAAATCTAACAACATAAAAACAAGCACAGTATCATTCCCGCTACCCCTTTTCCTCCCCACCCAACAGGAAGGGTAGCGACGAAAGCACAAGACCACTCCCAAATATAAAAATAATTTCCTACTGGCCCCGCGTCCCGGGCTCTCATTCCATCTTTCTTCCTGTTCCCATGTACTTGGCAGTGAGCAGCCATCCCTCTCGCCGCCTTTCCCGGAGGCACCGGCCGGACTGAGGAGGGTTTCGAGCGGAGGTGAGCAGTGCGTGCCGGGCGGGTCAGCCTGACCGCGCCCCGGGAGCGGGACCCCGCCGGGGGATGGATGGATGGGTGCAGCCAGCGCCGCGGCTCGCCGCTCCTTCCTCCGTCTTTCCTAGCTCGGAGGGTTCTCCAGGTGCCAGGCTCAGTCGGCAGCTGCCTTCGGAACCCTGCGTGGTGGCAGGAGGGTGAAAGTTTCTTGGAAGTTAAAGGTGGTTCCCAGAAAGTGGCGGGGGAGCCGTTTGCCCATGGAGGGGCACAGCCCGTGGCTCCGAGCCCTCCGAGGTGAGGTTGGGAAGGCACAGTAAAGGAATTGAGCTTTACTTGCTCCAGTCTTTTACGCCTTTTTTTTTTTTCCTTTTATTTTTTTCTTCTGTTCTTTTTGGTTTTTTGGTTTCCCACTGCCTGCAGTACCCGTAAACTGNCTCCGAGCCCTCCGAGGTGAGGTTGGGAAGGCACAGTAAAGGAATTGAGCTTTTCTTGCTCCAGTCTTTTACGCCTTTTTTTTTTTTTCCTTTTATTTTCTTCTTCTGTTCATTTTGGTTTTTTGATTTCCCACTGCCTGCAGTACCCGTAAACTGGGGCTTTGACCTTAAGGGACTTCTTCTTTCTGTGCCCGGTAGAGCTGCTGCGAATTTTTGTAGCTGCCCCGGGTGTGTGCAGTGGGGCATTAAGTGCTTTAACGGGTACTAAACTAGTGAAGCAAAGGATTGCTATTCAAAACTCTGCTTGCCTGCAGGTGTGATACATCTTCCACTGCTTTATAAACAGCTCTTGACTTGGTAGTTTCTGCTTGCTGTGCTGGCCCTTGGCTTCTGTATGCTTGTAGGAATATCTGAACTTCTTATAGCTGTGCTCAAACATCTGACAACACAAACTTTATTTCATTGGGCTCGTTGCTGATGAGTTCCTATTTCTGCACATAACAACTTGGTCTCTCTTCGTTCTTGTTCACTGTAGAGTTATATCAGGAGTTGTTTTAGCATGTTTTAGTATATTAAAAATTTAACCAGGTTACTGGTTGTGGATATATGCAGTGTGTATGCAAGTTTGTTGGCAATTTGTTTTTAAATACCTTTTTTCTTCCGTTTATTTATTTATTTACCAGTCCTCTTTTTTTAACCTGTGTAATAAAGAAAATGCTTTTTAGTTGATTGTCTCTTTTATTTTTTGCATGTAGTGAAAACCTTTAAAAGGTTGGGCTTTGCTTACTTTCTTGACAGAAGATGGTTCCAAGACACATGAGCTAGTTTTGCAGGCATTGGCCAAAAAAACTCGGCAATGGGTAGAGTGTGTTACAGAGGCTTTTTTTTTTTTTTTTTGCAGAATAATGTTTCCACTTGAATATAACACCAGCTTCAGTTCCAGGCAGGTCTACAATTCCATCGTAGGAAACAGGGCAATAAGACTTCTCAAGCCTTGTGGTCTGACCCCAAAATTACATTTTTTCACATGAGAAATCTTCTCTTAATTTTTGCACTCTGAATGTACAATATCACCAGAAGATGATCTGTCATCTCACCTTGTTGTTCTTTAGGTGAAGCAGATTTTTTCTTCCAAAATGACTTTACAAATTCTGGTTTTGTGTTTGGCATATTCTGGGCTCGGAAAGGCAAATGGTAAGTTGAATTTCCTGAAATCTTGAAATTGTTTGGGGAACTGGTTTCAGATTTCTGAGGCTTAAACAGAGTAAGAGACAAAAATAGGTGAAATACAGATTGCTGGTGCTGTTTAACTTACATAGGTGAGACAGAGACATGGAGCTGGTAGTTGTGACACAAAACCTCCCAGAGCAGCATTTAGAGATGGGAGGGACAAGAAGCATTCTGTATCTACAGTAACACTGGGGACTATTGTTAACCTGAGCTGACAGCTTCCAAGAGTGGGGCATCCCTAAAGAACTTCTCTCCCTTCATCTCAAATGCACTATGAACTCTGAAACTGCAGTTCAAAAAGCCTCTTAAAGGCATTTTTTGTTTACTTCTCTGATAATGGCTTGGTATGTAGTTCTCTTATGCATTCAAACTTCCTCTAGCTCTTAGGGAACAAAAATCAAGTATTTGCTGAGTGTAGGAAGTCTGGAGCTGATTTAGTAAAACTTTAGTAACAGGGAAGGTTGCAGATATGGGTACAGAAATAGGTAAGTCTTTTTGTCTTTTAAGCAGCTTAGAAGAAAGCTAAAGCTTCAGCCTATGTAAATCAACTTAACTTCATTGATTTCTAGGAGTATGAAGGAGATGGCTTTTTTTGTAGGGAAAAGCCACAGAAATAGGATGTAACTGAAGGAGTTGTGTCTGTGGGTAATTCAGGCCTTAAAATCAACATTAAGCTTCTGAATATGTGTGATATCTGTCCATTTCATTAACTGTTTACTGTCATTGCAGTGGTTCCACAGGCTGGACATGAAGAAGTGAAGATGGGTGACAGTGCAACTCTGAGCTGTGCCCTGACAGAACCCCAGGATGTTCTGCAAGTGACATGGCAAAAGGACTCAGGAGGATCAAATGATAACATAGCTACATACAGTAAAGCAAACGGATTAAAGATTCATGAGCCCTATAAAGACAGAATGAATTTCTCAAGTTTGGAACTCAACAAAACAAGCATAACTTTTTGGAACACTAGAATGGATGATTCAGGATGTTACAAGTGTCTCTTCAATGCTTACCCTTTGGGCTCCTTATCAGGAAATATCTGCCTGAGTGTTTTTGGTGAGGCTCTCTGCAGGGATGTGTCTCTAGAGAAAGAAGAGGTGTTTTCTCACCCACAGTATTTCCTTGAGCAGACTGAAGAACTGCAGTGATAGGAACATCCCTTGGTGGAACATGATGTAGAAACACAGCACTACTGCTGTGAGCAAAACTCTGTGGGTCTTATTCAAGACTATTGTGGTCGTTTTGGCCTTGCTTGTTATTGCTTGAGTAGCAGCTGAATAGCAAGGAGTAGAATTTTTGTAAGTCCTTGATCAGTCACAGATGGAACTTGGGCAAACCAACATTGCCCATTGCAGTTTCCTTTTGGTGCAAGGTACAACCCTGGTGCTGTGAGCTGCTCTGCCAAACCCTAGCATTGATAGGGAATTAGCAGATAGGACCAAGAAATTATTTTTCTCAACAGATTATTTTAATACTTGGATTTCAGATTGAGTGAAATCTTTGGGGTATATTTTTGTAGACAGGTAAAGAAATTATAAAAGAAAGGCCTCATAAAATCAGGCCTGCACTGCTAAATTACAGATAGCCTGTTACTTCTTCTACAGCAGTTTGCAAGTTCCCATGTGAAAACAATCTTAGTATGAGAAGTTCATTAACACAACAACCTATTCCTGGCTGCAAAACAAGTGCACATGTGTAAACAATAAGGTTTGTCCTGTGAGAACTCACAAAAGAAAAATGCAAACGCTTAGCACATACACACAAAATCACCCTATGGCCAATAAACGAAGTAGTAAGAAAACAAAGAATTGGCTTTTCCCACATAGAAGAAAATAGAGTCTCGCATGATTTATTACAACCATGTATAACTTCAGTGTGGGGGAAGGAGTATTGAGTCATGGTGGGGACCTGACCCAAGGAACTCTTCTTGCATTCCTTGCCATTGGGCTCAGTGTGAATCCAGTAAGCTTTACCCTGATTTGTAATGCTCAGGCTGCTACTACTGCTTATGACCAGGTGCTCACAATGGTGATGACTTGTCTCGTTTGTGTGTTGGAAGGTCTCAATGCATCTGTCCATCACAACATTTCTGAAGATCATTTGATAGTCATCTGTAATGCTCATGGCCTCCCAGAGCCCACAATCACCTGGAACAAACTGTTCAATTCTACTCCTACACAGAAGAGAGTCAAGCACAAAAATGGGATTGTGTCCATCACCAGTAAACTGGAAATCTACAACATTCAGAGCATCAGTGCATGGGATTTGACCTGCACAGTAAGCAACACAAATGAAGCAGTTGAATTGCCTGTGAAAATAAAAGGAGGTGGGTGAGCAGTACAAGCAACTTGGTAGCTTTCTTTTGGCTTCCATGTTTTGCAGTAGCATATTTGGATAGGAATCTTCTGGGAAGAGGAGGGAATGAGATGTGTATATGTCAGGAAATCCTATTTGCATCCATTGTTGTCTTTGCAGTACTTACATATTGGAGTCCTATCCAAGGGGGGAAAAAGCCAGACTAATCAGCTAGGGAGATTTTGGGTTTAGAGGCACCATGCATTTTGCCGAAAGTTGAACATAGGTTTCCACGTAGGCCTTCATAATTTTTTTTAACAATCTAAAAATAAATATAATATAAACATGTCAGCTGATATCTGTGAGTAGAAAGATAAGTAGAAACTCTATGGGTTGCTTGATGAACTCAGAAATTTTGAAATTCATAACAAACTGTCTCTGAATCAAATGTTTCAATTCAATTTACTGCATGTTTTGTTGTATTTAGCTGCTATGTTATGATTTAGTTTCTTTGATTTTTTGCTAAGGCACATGTCCACTGCCATAATGGTCAGGGAGGAATAGGGCTTTCACACATACAGGGAGAGGGTCACTCGAAGATTCTTACATTTGGTTTATACAGAAATCTTAGGTACATTAATGTAACATATGAGTATCTTGTAGTGGTAATTTTATTTCTTCTTCCAACATTCTGTTCTGCTGGAAAGACTTTGACCCTGTTTCTGCAGATAAGGAATAGAAACATTAAAAGCTGAAGTACTATTCTTAGTTTATACAGGAGCATTGACTTGGGTGATTTAAAATTCACATCTCTGTATCCAGAGTCTTAAATTGAAGACCACTTGTAAATTAGCAAGACAGGAAAAGCAGCTTGTAGCTGTGAGTTAATTCTGAATTTGCATACTCAAGAAGTGATTGTTATAGAAACAGTAGTAAAGAGCAGGATCTGAGTTTTAATTTCTGCTCTCTAAACATTCAAAAGCAATTTAATTCATAATTCTGAATTACATTACAATTCTGAAAAAGCATATTAATCTTTTTGTCCCATCTCCAATATTCTTTTGTTTTGGTCATTTAAAAAGAAAATATGTTTCTCAGAAAGCAGAAAACTAAGACTGTTGTTACTTCTTTCTAAGTGGATAAAAAAGTCAGCTAACAGCTTGTTGTTTTAATAATCTTATATTTTAGAGGACGAGAAGTTCAAATGAATAGTTCAACATATATTTGTTAAAAGACATAATAGTTATGGTTTTAGTCAAATAAATTTCAAGTCATACAATTTTCCAGCTAATGTCAGTGATATGAGCCTTTGTACAACATTTTGATTAATAGCAGACAAATGAAGAGGCTAATGTCTAAGCAGGGAGGAACATTTATGTTCAACTGTTGGGTAGAGTTATTTGCAGGCAGCAAAACATAGCTGGTCTTCTTTTCTTAAAATTAATGTTGCCTTTCAACAGTGTTAAGTGTTCAAAAGTAAAAATAATAAAATTCTGGGTGAACAAAAAAACTCTTCGGAAAGTATTAAGGCTTATATGAAGTTCTGCTTGTGTATGTATGCCAACCACTGTATCAGGTATGGGAATGACAGTGTTCTTTGCCATGAGCACATATTTTCTTCACATTTTCTGTGGGCAAGTAGTTTATTTTTGAAGTTACATGGGTTTAGCCTTTCTTTTGAGCAACTGCTGCTTTCATTTACCTTAGCAATATCTTTAACTATATCAGAGCAACTGCTGTCATTAATTAGACATCCTCTTGACTCGTTTTGCTTTTTTTCTCAATAAGCTAGATTAATTTGCTGCAAGTGTTTTGCTGTTTTGTTTTCACAGAAGAGAGTTCATCTTTGCTTTGGCTGCTGATTATTCCAGTGCTTCTATTGGTCACCATAGTTCTGATTATGGTGTTCCAGAGGAAAATCCTATGCAGGAGGAGTTGAAGTGGTGAGTCACCAGTGTGTGGAAATGTGGTTTTTATAGAGCCCATAATAAGGTCTGATCATCTGCAGAGAAGGATGAGACTTTGTTGAGATAGCACTGGGGGTATGAGTGTCATATTGGACAACTTAATAATAATAAATAATAATAGTAATATGTTCACAGCTTTTAGAGGTTGTCTCAGTTGCATGTAAATTTGAGAGCTGTTTTCCCATTGCCTAGGGACAATCCACAGCTGAAAATTGTGAGGGAAGGATCCAAGCAGAGCAGGAAATGCTGCTCTTAGTTTACTTTGAAGTAACAGTATCAGCAGAAGTAATTCACTTATCTTTCACATTTTCTTGGAAGCCCACAAAGTACAGCATGCTCAGATAATTTTTGGCAGATGAAATAGGTATTGGAGAGAAACCCACTCATGCAGAGTGATGTCCCCTCAGGGAAAGCATTTTCTGCTGGTAATGGCACCATCTTTGTGTTTTTTAAGACAAACAGTGTAATATGATGAAGTGTGGTCAACTTTGGCACGTGAGTGTGCTTCCTAATGATGAATTAAGGAGAAGTAGAAGTCAGTGTAATGTCTCTGAGTGTGTAATAACCTGGTCATGGATCAATTCAATTCTCTACTCTTAATTAGTAGTAACATAATGAGCAGAAAAAGTTGGGGGGGGACAGCATAAGCTTCAGAAATCACAGAAAGTTGATGTTCATTGTTAGTTTCACTGTTGTTTAACTAAGTCCAAATTCCATGTCTGGCTTTAAATTCCACTAGTATATTTAGAAACACCAGCACCTGTTAATTCAGTTCCTGGCTATTAAGATACCTGCTTCAGGGTAATAATATGATATAAAGTAAAGAAAGGTTTCAAGGAGTATCACACCTGTCTATTGTGAACTTAGACCTACAGCATTTACTATTAAGAGGGTTTGACCTAATGAATCTACTACTGCCATAGACACAAGTCTTCACTGAGAAGAAAGAGAATTGAACAGTTCTTACACCCCAGATATAATGTCTTTATTGTAAAATGTGAGACATTGATCCTATAAAAAATTTAAAAGACAAAATTTCCTGTTGAATTTTCAGACCAACCTGAAAGTTAAAGTGCAAGGAGTTCATTCTTAAATACTGCTTTTTAAAGGATCAGAAGAAAAAGATGAAATGCTCATAAGAAAGATCTTTATTCTAGAACAACCATTCCAAACACAAATGAGCTTGTACTAAGCATACCTTGAAGGAGAGACATTGAGATGGAGGTGATGTGATAGAGCTTTGGGATCACCCCCTGAAGCAGATCTGAGATCGACCAGGAAAAGAGAGTGCCAAAAAAAGCACAGGTGCTGCCTTGCAGTGCTTTGAAGCCCCTTCATTGTATGGCAGATGAGAAACACACAAGGATGCTGTGTCTGCACTGGGGCCCAAAGCTGGACCAGTGTCATTCAGTGAAACCCAGCTTGACAAGAGCAGGCTGTTCAAGTTTAGAGTAGGCTGAGGATGTTAATGTGTCCTGGCATGACTCTGGCCTGTGGATATTAGTGGTTCCCTGGGCTTATGTGGGTTCAGTGGTAGTTTGTAACAGGGCAATGCCTAGCAGGCAGTGACAGCAGGTTTCTTACAGCCTACACCACATGCTAGATATCAGTCTTGGAACCCCCAGGCCATTTCATGTATCCTTGTGCCATGGCATGGGTCATGTAAGACATGATTTCCTGCTGCAGAGACACTGCTGTGATGCACAGCAACAGAGCCTACAAGCTATTTGGGAAACTGAGCAGATCCCCCTGCCTTGTAAGGAAAGTGTAATACACAGAAAAGCATTAGTTTCAACTGAAAGCATTGTGCCTCTTTTTCCTTAGCTAAAGGCTCAAATCTTGAAGTCCCTCTGTGTCTCCAAGAGAAGTGGGCTCTCATGTCCTGCTGCCTGGGAAGATGTCAAGATTCCTGGCCCCACATGTATGCCAACATGTCACAAGGTCAAGATTTAACATAAATCCCTGTTCAGTGGGAGAGAGGGCATAAATTAGATGAGCAGCGTTTAGTAGTGGGTGTTTGTTGGGTTAAAGTTTATCAAGAAAAGCAGAATTTGAATGACATCAGTTGTTTGTGTTCTTTCTGGTTTTTCATGGGTTTTGATTAATGCTGATGACAGAATGTGGCTTCTGCAGTGGGGTTGTAAGTTGTTAAGTCTCTATGCTCTAAATGTGGTCTAGTTTTTATCAGCCATAAAAGCTCATCAGCTTTTCAGTTCCTCTTTGGTCTTGGGTTTCAAAAACGTAATGCACTGACCTAGATTAGTTTTGAATAAAGGCAACATTACTTTATTCTGAGTAATTTTGACCAGCTGATCATATTCCTTCCTACAGTGACCATCTTAGCGAAATGTGTAGTCTGTCTTTTTAATTTACATCTGTTTCCCTGAAGGCATCATTAATTAGTTTGCTGTAAAACTTCAGTGGTGGTGCAGTTCAATCACTCTGTCATCATCTGATTTTTTTTTTTCTCTCCCAGGATGCTCTTTTGTGCTGGTGGCTAAGGGTTACTTACAGTTCATCTGTTTATCACTACAGATATGATATTGTATATCATTCCATGTATGTGTCACTTTCCAGACCATCCTTAGAATACTAATAATATCTCTGTAGCTATGGTAATCTTTAACACTATATTTACAGTGCTATTTACCATATTTACCACTCAAAAAGTATTGTGATGAGAAAATCCCCAAACTTCTTATCCTGGTTTTGTGGTGACTCATTTTTCCCTTGATCATCTGTAAAATATGCTTATGCTTTTTAAAGCATTGGTTGTAGTTGGTCACAAAAGCCAGAACTATCTTGCAGAAATTCCTTTTCTGGTTTTGTCCTCTCTTGTTCTCAGCCTGGTGAAATGAGATGCAGGCCTACGCATATATTTTTGGATGTGCTGTTTATAACAGCACAATAGAGAGCTAATAGCACTGGCTCCAGAATACCAGGGTCTATCTAGGGTACTTCAGTGCTTCTTTTCATTCTGCACTAGATAACAAGCACAGCCTTTCCAGGCTTGCCAAAATGCTCAGTTTTTAAAGTAGAACAGTAGCTTTTCATCTGGGTGGCTGGGGAGCCTTCTTTGACAAAGTTTCTTCCAAGTGCTTTTGCTTCTGAGTATGGTTAAGTTTTGCTTTGCTTTTATTTTTGTTGTTCCCTTCCTCTTCATGGTAGATACTTGAGAACCAGGTATCTGGGGCTGAAAGTTGATGTCTCATCCCTCAGGCATTTGCCTTGTGTACCAGCTACAGAGCATACATACATTTTGGTTCTCCCTGAAAATGTCCCAAGTGAAGTGTCTTCATAAAATTTGTGGATTAGTGACTTGTTTGGAATCAAACTGAGCAGCTTTTGTGGCAAGTGCTGACACACAAGCTTTGGAAAACTCACATTTCATTCTCTACCAAGTAGGCAGGCAAACTGTGCCTATCACTCAATGTAAGTGCAATGAGCAGGCTGCAAAGAATCACCAGGCATAAATTCTCCCGTGCCTGAAGTTTCTTGGTGCTGCTCATGTGATAAAAAGTTAAATCCTTTCACTCCTTGCTCAACTAATAGAGCTTAGCTGCAGATCACACTGAGATAAAGCAGTCCAGTTAAGAAGCCAAGTGCCTGGGTAGAAGCAAAATAAAAGCTATTAGCCTGAATAAATTCCTGTGACTTACCTGTCATTTGTGTCTTCACTTGAATGCTTTCCACAGCATCACTTGCTTATTTTGTGGCTTGCAGGATACTCATATTTAAGCCTGGCCAATTAAAAAGCTTTATGGTTAATTCTTAGGATGCATCAGTCTGCAGGCAGATAAAATTCCACGCATACATTTTTTTCTGGAGGCTTGTGGTAACTTGTGAGGAAGGACTACTTCACAAATGCATATAGAGGCCTGAATGTTTTGGGTGTTGTTTTTTTTTGTTTTGTTTTGTTTTGGTTGGTTTTGTTTTTAAGAATTGATATGTTGATCTCTCTTGGGTAGCTTATGCAGGTTTTGCAATGTTGAAGGCTTCAGGAAAATTCAAACAGTATGCTTGTGTTCAAAAAGCTGTAACAAGAGTAACTTCTAATTGAGTTGATATGATATTGAATAGATAAGAAAGCTGAACAGAGTAAGTTAGCCTGGAAGAAGAAAACTTGAAGAGTCATTGAAGAAGGGACTAGGCCAGACCAAAAATTCCATTCTGCGAAAGCACCAGCAGAGAAATGTGCTTTTCCTCTTTGGAAATCAAAACATTCAGGTTCTCCTTCAAGTGGAGATTTTATGGAACTCAGATGTAAGCACTGCCTTTGCCTTTACTGCTATGGTTTACTTAGCAAGGTGGTGTTCAGTCAAAGGTTGGACGTGATGATCTTGGAGGTCTTTTCCAACCTTAATGATTTTATGATTCTGTTCGTGTCTGAACACAACAATCTCTGTTACAAAGAAATGCTGAACCTCAATGTGCTTAATATGTTAGATAAGTACTCCAAAAGAGGTTCAAAATACCTCTTTGCTACAAGCTGGAGATCACTTAATACCCTGAATAGGAATTTAAGATTCCCTGATTGTTACCTTTTGAATTTGATAGTTGCTAAAATGGCATAGAGTCAGGTCTGGTAAGTGTAAACTAGCAGCTTGGCTGATCAGTTGTAATATGTGGGTATGAGAAACTCAAATTTTGGTGGCCAAATATGTCCTGGAAGGCTGGAAAATAAGTACTATGTGAGAATTCCAGTTTTTGGGAAACTTTATAAGAACAAGTATTTGGTTACGCTTTTCATTGCTTTGTTTGTAGTAAAGATAGTAATTCTGGAAGAGTCATTATAGCAGTGTTATCTAGTCTGTACTTAGTGTTGGCAACACTCTGTTTCTAAACTCTAGCTTAAAAATTACAATTCTTATTTTATCTTACAACTTGGCATGTTTCTTCAGTGTTTGCTTTGACATCTAGTTTTCTTATTAGCGAGAGAGTAGGTTGTTGAGAGCAATATAGAAGCAGCTTGCTTTTAGGAGAATTTTCAGAATAATATTTCCAGAGAAGACCACTTCCAGAAATACCGGACTTCAGATGATAAATCTGGGATATAACCCCCTCTTTCATGAGGCAGATGGGTATGACACACTTCCTCTGCACACAGAGGAATGGGTTTGTGGTAGTCATGTCCCAGCTGGTGAGGCTCATTTTAGAGTAGCCCTGGTTTCCTCTCAAGTGGGCTTTAATGGGAGTAGGAGGTTATATTTGTCCTATTTTGAATTCCTGCAAAATAGAAAAAAACATACAGTGAATATACAACTGCCTCATTCCTTTGCCCTTCTTAATATTAACGAAGAAACCCCAAACCCAAGCTAACCAATCAAACAAAAATCCCAAAACCCAAAAAATGCCACAGTGTAAAAACAGTGTAGACAAACAGACCTAAACAGACCTACTGAGGGGAGGAATTAAAAATACAAACAAAAACCCTCATGACAAAAATGTCAGTGAAAGAGTAATTCTGCAGTCAGGCTGCCCATCAGGTTTCCTGCAGACATAAATATTTTGAAGCTCAAGTGAAGATGTCTTTTGGGTTTAATCACACACTGTTTCCAGACAGGTCCTGTTGCCAGGACCTGGAATTACTATTCCACTTAATTTTCTGTTCCCAGAAATGTCCCTCTGGTCTGTATCTCACATAGAGGAAAGATGGTCACACTTTGCAAGCTTTCCATGCTTTAGTGCTACTTGCTTTCATTGTGAAGGACAGGGATGGCTGGTGTTTTGGTTTTTTTTCCCTGGCATGTTTTGCTGGGAAAAGCATACTCCTTATCCTGCTTTCCAGTCAGAAGAGCAAGGAAAAGTGAGTGGCAGAGGAGGAAGGAAGGGAAGGTCACTGGGTGAATTCTGGTCTCCAGAGCCATAGCTAGAGTTTTTGTCTGGAAGGATGAAATAAATCCTGTTTAACTATGACAGGATGAAGGTAGTGGTGTGTGAAACATCTTGGAGTTTGTCCTGCACATCTAAAGGGTAGGCACTGAAGTCTGTGCTACTAAAACACAAAGCCCTTTCTTTGCAAACAGGGAGGCTTTTAGTATGTGTGACTAGTACGATTTCTATCCTGTGCATCATATTTGTGCTCATATTTCATTATGAAGTAATTTTCTGGTCTTTCCTTCTCCTTTCATTCCAACAATAGGGCTTTGTATATAACCAGAAAATAAAATTCAGGCTGGCAGCTGAAAGGGAGAACAAATAGCATTCCTATAATATTTGAATAGTTGCCTCACTGTTTCAATTTCTCGTTCACTTCCCTGGTAAGAATTGTTTATATACTGGATTCCAAAATAATTTCCAAAATACTTTGAATGCAGGTTTATTAGATGAGGAACCTCTTTCATACTCCCTACATGAAAAGTTAAAATGCCTTATATTTTATTATTGTCTTCAAGCCATGTAAAGATAGAGTTGCAAACTGAATCTCAAACATACGAAAGATATTCTGAAATATCAAATTACTTACATACTCAATATATCTGTATTAATTAATTATTGGTGTATTATTACCAGTGAAAGTTGGTTTACTTTTCGCAGTTTATAAATCCTTTCATAGTTTTGTATATTGCTTATGTTATACTTTGAATTCCACAGTGTATGTGATTTCCAGAATTAAAAAAGCAGGGAAGTTGTTCGCCAAAGAGTGGGTTTGTAACTGTTGCTCCCCACTTTCCCCACTGTGCATTTCTCTTCCTCCTGTCCCAACAGCAACTGCACTGCTAAGCAAAACCTGAGGCAGCAACATAATGGCAAAGTCTCATCCTTTCCTGGGGTTGTTTTTGTGTTTTCTAGGATCCTTGAGGATGATCCATCCATCTACCAGATCATTAGAAGCCAGCAGCCTGAAGTCAACATTATGCATAGTGACTTGACTGTCTGGAAAGAAGCAGCAAAAAAAGGAGAAGACATCATGTACACTGCTCTATCTGGAAGCTGAGATGATCACTGAAATGACTAACACAACATTTGTTATCTGGTCTAGGCCCTTAAAATGTAGGACTGGAGGGACCACTTGGTCTGCTGCTCTGCAAAGGAGGAGATTTTGTCAGGCAAAACCTTCTTTGCCCATGCCACTCTTGGTACTGCTGCTGGGCAAAATGTATTTATCTTCTTCCAGCTGAGTTTTGCAAATGTCCATGGACAGAAGCTCTGCAGACTCTTTCCCAGTGCCTAATTATTCTTGCAGTAGAGAGGGATTTAATTTTTGCCAGCATCTGTCTGCAATTTCACTTGCAGCAACTCTGAGAGTTCATCAATCTCTTCCTGTCATCTGGTTTTTCTTCTCCTATCCAGCTGTTCCAACTCCTTTTTCTCTGTCTGGAAAGACCTGCTGGACTCAAAATCACAGGACTCAAATCACACAGGATTTGCCAAAATTATTGGGGAAGAGCAATAGGTCTCCAGGCAGGTGACTACATAAAGGCAGTAGCAGCCACAGTTTGGAAGGAAGAATTGTAAGTATTTTGTATAATATATAAGTAATTTACTTTATTTTAGTTCTTTCTAATCCTGGAATGTTTTCTTCTGTGTTTTCTGGGTTTTTTTAGGGGTGTTTGTGGTGGGGTTAAATATATGAGTGAGGAGGAGATGGTAACAAAGGCCAGTAGTGGGAGCATTGTCTTCTCCATCTTTCATTCCTGTTAATACCCTATCCTACTCCTTGCTGAGCTGTCAAAAGGCATGGATTTCATCAATAGTTTTTGTGCTTATCTTATGCACTGTTCAGAGGAGTCTTTTCAGTCTTCATCCATTTTTATTGTGTCTTTTTAAACACAGATAAATTGCTTAGCTGGCCAAAAGCCATTATTCCATGGCTGGACCTAATTGTGTGGGATGTCATACACTCACCATCCTGTGTCACTACTGTGGCTGCAATGGTATCAGCTGACAGTCTTACAGGGACTGAGCTTACTGATTTGTCATGCTTTTGATAGCAGATAAAGACACTTCACTATTCTTAGGAGCTGGACCTAATTCTGCTCCTGTCCCAGGCTGGATTGGAGTTCCTCTCCCACCATTCCAAGTTGCTCATCACTGCCAGCCCAAGCCTGCTGATATTGCCATTTCCATTCCTTCCACAAGTTCCAGTTGCTTGACCCCCTCTTGCTGGGCAGCACCAGGCTGCTGGGCATTGCTCTGCAGCTCCTCATCTTCATGAGGGGTTGAAGGCTCCAGGTGCCCTCTGCCTCTGTTCTTGTGTTGGTTGGGACAGAGTTAATTTTCTTGATAGAAGTTAGTATGAGGCTACCTTTCCAACTCTCCCCTTCCCTCCTGGGGGATTGAACAAGCAGCTGTGTGGTGCTTTAGTTGCTGGCTGGGGTTAAACCACAACAGCCTCTGAGCACCTTTGCAAAGCTCTGTGCCTGCTCCACAGGGCAAAGATTGCTAAAAGCAAGCCTACCTCTGGGTATATCTTAGTGGCCTGTTTTATTGACAGGATAGACAGATGGGAGGACTGCAGGGGATCCTCTGGTGGTTTTTTGTTCAGTTGATGAATGCTAGTATTTAAGGTGTCTTCCTTCTGTCTGAAGTTTGTCATTGTATCACGATCACTAACAGTATTCTCTTTTCTTTTGGCTTTGATGAGCATTTGTGCATCTGAAACATTCCACCTTACCAGAATGCACAGCATTTTGGATTGTGCCTTTTATGTCATTTGTTTACTAAGGATACAAACTGTCAAGCTGAAAAATCAACAATGGAGATTGAAAACTTAGGACTGACTCAGTGTTCAGAACAAATATTTTGCTGGTTCTAGAGCAGTGGCCTCTCCAGAGCCTGGTAAAAAGTTTTGTGTGTCTGTCTGTTTGTGTTACTGAGGATGTGAGGAGTGATATTGGCTCCACTATTGTAGGCACAATATGAATTATTTATTTGTACATTTCACTTTTTCTAATTAAAAAAAACATCTGATCCAACCAAAACTCCAACTGGTCCCTTTTTTTTCTGGGGGGAAGGCTTTTTAGTGGTTTCGATTTATACTTTGCTTCCTTTCTGAACAGAAAATGGGAATTCATGGAGCTTTTAAGGTGTTTTGAGACATTTTTTTTTAAAAGGAAGGTTTTGAACAAAACTTTTGAAATAAATTTACAGAAGTATTTTTGACCATAGCAGCTGCAGTTTAGTACAGATTTGAAAATAACCTCAGTCAATCAAAACAGTGTATTCTATTTTTTTACAGTTATTGTCTATGTCATGTTTGTTCCTAAAGTATTTTTTATCTAAAGTTGCATGCTCTACTGATACATTGTCTGTCTTGTTTTCTGTATTTCTTGGATGAAAAGAAGCCAAATAAAGCCAATTTGAACATAAGGCCACATAATTTCTTTCATTTATAGTGCAGTGATTGTGAGCTTTTATAAAAAAAAATACTTCTCATTGAAGGAGAAGTATTACTCATGAGCTCTAAGTGTATGAATAATTCCTTAGGGAAAAGCAGCAGTGACCCAGTGTTCTCTTTAATACATTTGGCCTTTCGAGATTAATTGTGAAACCATAATAATGTTTGTTTCTCATTACATCAACTTGCACTTTTCTTCTTAAAGATGTGATAATGAGAAACATGAATATAGTTAAAAGGATGTGTCAATGCTACTGTATCCCTAGAGGAGCTGAGTGTCATGGGATTGTGTCCTAGACCTAAAAGGCGACAGTTTATTGCTTGTCTGAGCTATATTTGTTGGTAAAATACAACTGGCAGTGATTTCAATAGGTTTTCCAGAGATTGCAACATAAACTTTTTTTTTCTCAAGGATATAAATGGTTGCTGGTGATGGCTTCTGAAGAGTCTCCTCCTGGATGCTGGCCAAAAATGCAAGTTTGTTGCTGCAATAGCTCGCTCACCCAGAGCGATGGGAGATTGTAATTTCTTCTCCTGGGAATTGGTTGCCTTAGAACAAGTAATAACAGTTTTAAACTAAAAGAGGGTCGATTTAGATAATGTAATAGGAAGAAGTATTTTGCGATGAGAATGGTAAAACACTGGAGCAGGTTGCCCAGAAAGATGGTGGATCCCCCATCCCTGGAAACATTCGGTCAGGCTGGATGGGGTCTAAGCAACCTGGTCTAGTGGAAGATGTCCCTGCTCATTGCAGGGGGCTTGGATTGGATGGTCTTCAAAGCTCTTTTGCAATCCAAACTCTTCCATGATCCTAAGAATGTGTCACTCTCAGATCAGGGAAAGCATTGAGCCGGCAGTGCTGCTGCCCTGACAGGGCAAGCTGTGGTTTTCCCAGGAAGAAGAGCAATGGTTACCATGCACAAGAGCAGAATGCACATGCTTGCCTGGCCAGGAGCTCCTGGCACACTCAAGTGATGCTTAAGCCACCAGTTGCCAGGTGGGCTGTGCTGACAGAGCAGGGCAGGAACCAAACAGTGTGGACTGAGATGGTTCAGGCTGGGGCTGAGGTATGGTAGCGGAGTTAAGGGGCCTTAGAAAGAGTAGATTGGCCACCTTTAACTTCACAAAACATAAACATGTGCAGAACAGCATGTTTCCTCAGAGAAACTTCAAGATTGCTGTAAAATCTATAAAAGGTTGCTATTTTGGCTGACAGTCTGATCCTCAGAACCTGTCAAAATGTTTGCTTTGGTTTTCAAGTCACAGCGCATTGTTAAATTCCTACAGCTGTGTCCTGTCTTTGTGTTCTTTTATCTCTGTCTTAATCTCATCAAGGATGTCATTACTCTGAATTGTGCTGACATAAGGGACAGGAAGGTAAAGTGTATGTAAGAGATAACAACTTCATAACCACCATGATGCAGAGAGGGTCTTCAAACCTCCAATACGCAGGTCTGGGTTCCTATAAAAGATGAAATTTGAAAAAAAAAATCACTTCTGATCCCACTGTGAGAATGACTTTTCCTTTTTGTCTTGAGTGTTTTGACTGTTCTCCCATTGCCTTGCCACACTGATCACCCAGCCCAAGGTCAGGCAGCTGCTCCAGCTGCCTCTGAGGTAGTGAATGCATGCTTGTGTTTTTGCCTTTATCCTTTCCTTTTCCTTCAACAACCCATGAATTGTGCCTCTGCACATTGTTTCCAGTTTCTGAGAAGTAGACTTTGGATGCTTCTGGGTGACTTTTCCATACCATTCATGCCATGTGCCTGTCTGCTTCACTTCTGTGTCTCCCAGCTGCTGCTCTGCTAACTAAAATGCTGTTTGTTTTGAAAGCATAGTGACAGCTACTCTCAAAGTCTGCTGCATAACAAGATGTCAGGGAAGGAGGCTAAACTAGAAGCTAAGAAGATGTATCATGGGGCTTTGTCTGGATTTTTTTTTCCTTTAGATGGATTGAAGTTAGTGGCAGAATCCGCACTGAACAAGAAGTTGCATGTTGATGACCAGTGTTTTTTCACCCAGAAAGGCTTAAAAATCTTTCACCTTCAAGTTGAAAGCATTTAAATTGTTTTTGAAGACCATATTCAGTGAGCATCCTGGGAGATGGTAAGGTGAATTTGGTTCTTTGAGTCCCTCTGCCTGCAAGAAGGAAGTGTGGCTACCTGGAGAGGCAGAACTGGGAAATAAATAATAGAATTGCAGCCCCAGCCTTACTAATCTTACTAATTCCTTAGAGGAAAGGAGGAGACATATTTCCTTACTAATTGCAGTCTAATAAATTACTTCTAGAAAACAATGCAGCTGAGTGTTGTGACTGGCAAAAGAAAGTTTCCCACTTCTCCCTTGAAACAGAGGTTAAGCAGGTTGGTCCTTGCTGATGAAGTATGGCTCAGACATTGCCTTCTCTGGCAAGAGTTTGTTCATGTAATTTGATAAGGAAACACACAGAGAATTATTTATATTTTATTTTATCCACTCCTAAAGTGATCCTGTTTTCAACTTCTTTCCTCCTGATTTTGGCCTTCACTGTTCAGGCTTCCCTGATTTATTGGTCCTGGACAAGTTCCTTCCTGATCATTCTTGTTCTTTGCAAAGGACTTGGCCTGAAGCATGCTATTTTCTTGCTTATGTAGACATGCTGTCCATGTGATTTCTCCCTTTCCCTATCTGGTACTCGAGTGTTCACAACAGTCACTCCATCACTGGAAGGTGTTTTCATTTACCTGGTTCACAGTAACCCCAAAGTGAAAATAGCTCCTGTGAAATCTTGTCCTTGTTTCCAAACCGGGAGACAGCCCCTCAAGGAAAGACAACATGGATATGAGTAGACAGACCTAGGGAAAATATCCTTTCTCCTGTCTGTCTGCAGGAACTCCACAGAGCCCAGATCCTGGGCACACACTGCCTGCAGCTCATGGGGAGCTCACTGATATGTGTTCTCCTCCCTTGCTGAGCTGCCTGATTGTTCCATCAAAATGTACAGAAAAAGAAAATGTGCAACTGGGGACCTGAGTAACATGGTCGAGTCTCACCATGGAGTTAAAGGAAAGCATACTCTCACCACTGTTGAATGCATTGTTTGATTTCTATTAAGCAGCTGGTTATTTCAGCTAACTGATCCTACATAGGGATGATGAATATTGGAATTTTCTGGTGTCCTTTATCATGTCACAGCCTGGGATAAGACAGCTCAGTTGGTTAAGGCATGGTGCTAATAGAGCCAAGGTTGAGGGCTCAATACCCATATGGGCCAATCATTTGAGAGTTGGATTTGATGATCTTTGTGGGGTGCCTTCCCACAACTCAGAATATTCTGTGATAACTTTGAAATTCACTTAGTAAGTCTTGTTTCCCTATTGGACTAATTAACCTGGGAGTGAGAACTCTGTGATGATGAGAACAGCACTAGGAGAAGTCCTTAGGCTTTTATGGAAACACAAGAGAATACTTTCTTGGACAGCATGGAAGGCATAATGTTGGGAATGAGAGATTAGAAGACTTGGGGTGAGAGAAAGCTGGCTTGTTTCCCTGACAGCTCTGAGTGTCCCAGCATAGAGTGGTTGCACTGGTGAGATGGGAGAGAGCTCGTGTGTCCTGCTCTGCTTCCAAATGATGCTCCTGGAGTCAAGTAGCTACTTGTGCTGTTGTCTATGTGGAAGAACAGGATTGGAGTTGAGTCAAGCAAAGGTAAATATGTTCTGTTTGACCTGAATTGATGGTAAAATCTCAGATTAATTATTCAGGAATATTTTTGCACTTAGGTACATAGTGCTTCCTGGGATTGATAATTTAATTTTAGAATTTTTAGGGAGTTTGTCACATTATCACCAATAGGGTAAGAGTGCTGTTGATTCTTCTATATCGAACCGTTCTCCTCTCCCACTGCCCTCAGCACTCCCATCTCTTCCTGATTTGCAGCTGAGAGTCCTACCTTCTAAACTGATTTGGGCACCAGAGGAGCTAAATCTTATTGCAACTTGCAATAGTAATCATAAGCTGAGATCCTTTTCCCATTTGCTTCACTGTAACAAGGATTTGTTACTCTGCCTGCCATGTTTTTTTTTTTTACCCAGCCATGTTTTGGTTTGGCTGTCTGTCAGAACCAGTGTTTGTACAATGGCAGACTGGCCACATGAGCAACTGAAAAATTGGAGTTGGAAAAATTTAGTTGCTTGAGTAGGTTGTCTGCTTCCTGTACAAAAGGTGAGTTTTCCCTGGAAGAGCAGAAATCCCAGTGTCAAGGAGGAGCAAAGACACGAGTTCATGAGGTTTACATAGGAGGTGTTTGGTGGTCTACCAAGAATGAGAAGCACTGAAGAAGAATCCTTCCAGTGTGGTCCTGTCCCCTACAAATCAGGAAGGGAGCAGAGGTGGCATGAAGCCCTGTGATGGACTCACAGCATCAGGCTACAGAGGTGACCCAGCATGGCCTTGTCTAACTATCAAGGCTGAGGGTTTTGCCACAGTCTCCCAGTTGGACTTCCTGTGAAGTGCTTTTTGGGACTGTTCAGGATCATGTGAGATCTGGACTCTGAGTCTTCAGACACACTTCTGTTTGTGCTGTGCAGACCAAATTTCTGTGAGAAATGTTAATCTGATATTGTATTTGGGAAAGATAAAACTCTCCTCTGTGGGATAAATGTTGTGCCTAACAGTCCATATAAAGAACTTATTATGCCTTTATTTTTTGTCATGTAAGTAGTACTTCCATCCAAGGCAATAATCTCATTCCCAATAGGAGTAGGAACTGTGTTCCTGATGGCAACTCAGATATTTTCCCTCTCCCTTCTGACACAGCTTTCCACATTAATCTAGCCAATAGAAAGAACCTAGGGGTAAAGATTAACCCTAGAAAGACTGAATCAACTGGAAGAGATTGCTGGTTTCCTGGAAATACTCCTCAGGATATTTTCCCCTTGTGTTTAAAATGAGGTTTCTGCTGAAGGTCTTCCCTTCTCAAACTTTCCTGTGTTAGTTGTGAGGTTGCTATTTTAATACAAGAGGGAAGATATTCCTAGAAATTGCACAATTGTTTCTTCTGTTCGTCATGACCTTTTTAAAGTGTGAAGATTTGAGGGGTTAAGTGCTGAGAAATAGGCATGGACTTACTTTCTGTCAGCCTAATTTTATGTATTATGTGGATAATATGACAAATTATTTAACATTAGCTGTAAATCCTCTGCTCTGTGGTTTAACTTCACTCTTGGGGTAGCACAAGAAGACTCAGTTTAATATCCTTGCTTTGTTAGCTTGCACTGTGTACAGAGTGGCTGTTTGGATGGTGTGTGTATAATCCATGCCATTATGGAGTGGGCTTGGGCAGGCACAGCTTTCATGTGGTTAAAATTTTGTATTTCTAAGTGTTTGTATTGGTACACATTTGTTAGCCTTTCCTGCTGAAATATTTGGGAGAGTTTTAGAACTAAAAGCATTTATATCCTTTTGAGAAAGTAATTGGCTTGGAGCTGTTTCTCAGAGTAAATAACCCTGAGTAAACATTTGGAGAAGTGCGTCTGTTCTTACAACCCTGTCCAAAACACTGTTTATTTTAGTCCAGATTTTGTATGGTTTACCAAATCTGATTTAGCTGTTTACAGCATTCTTATCTGCTGTCATACACATATATGGTGTATTCTACTTTTGAAATTAATATTTTATTCAACATTTATTACTGCTGTGTAAATAATGTTGACTCAAGAAAAGAAAATATTACTTCACCATCTTCACTTTTGAACTTCTGCTTCCAAAACAGGCAAGAACTTTTGCTTCCAAAAATAGGAGGTATAAAAGTATAAACAACTGTGGGGTTTTGCCTTTCCAACTGAAATGGGAATAATAAATATTTTGCAAGAGAAGTATTTCAAGGTTTAAAAGTCTTTCAGTTAGCGTTCCTTAATGTTTTATTTTGCCTTTATAATTTGCTGTGAACTGTTTTATGTTAAGGAATAGATAGCTTGTGAACAACCCTAAATAATGTAAAATTCTACATCTTCAGACTCTAAATTGCTGCTCTGGTTGAAGATAAGAGACTAGAGTAGAGGGAAGATAGACAGCAATGATTGGGATGTACAACAAACTGAATAAGGTTTGAGACACTAGGTCGAGGTTTCAGAATGCCACTGGATAGAGAAAGAGAGCCCCTCTGGAAAGTCTGTGCCTATAGAAACCTGATATAGGACTTCCAAATTTTGCTGCCTGTGTGAACTCATCTGTTTCCAGGACATTTTGCTCATGTCTTCTGTGCTAAAATATCCCAAACCAGACCCACACAAATTCTCATGTGTACAAGATAATTTCTGTTTATATTACTTTAGTTCTAGATATGGCATTAGTTCTAGATAATAGCTTCAAATAGAAATATTTGGAAATATAGATATTTGGGGGTTATTCTTGTAGAAAGACTTAAAGAATACTCCAGATTCCTTCTCGGGGCACAGGTAGTCATATTTTGCCCTCTAAGATGAACATACATATATACATAAATACATACATGCAACTGGTACTTTACTGTGCTGCTTGCTGACTTCTGTGATAAAATCCTGAGATGGCTCCAGCTTTGACTTCAAGTAGCCCTTCTCCCTAGACAAGATCTTCCACTGATAAACAGAATGACTTGTAAATTCTAAAAAAGTAAGGTTTAGTTAGCATTTGGCTAGGAGTTTTCACATTCTAGAAAGAGAAAACTGAGGTGACAGACAGAAATAAAGGGCCTGTGTGCTTCCTGTTCCCACCTTGTTGTGTCCTTGTAGGCAGGTCCTTGCTTCCAGCAGTTCTCTCTGGGTGCTTGAGTCCAGGTTGTTCAGGATATCTTGTCTTCCAGAAGGAAAGTGTCTGATTTTGCTACATATCAGAGATTTTAATCTTTCCTAGTAGGCATTAGAGAAATATTCAGGCCACTGAGTCTTCTGGGAGGAAAATATATAAAAATAGAAAACACAATACTAAAAGAAAGATATGTGACATAACCCAGCTGCATAAATCCAATGAGTTCAGACTGACAATAAATCTTTTGGTATTAATGTGGAGACTTAGAATTATTTCTCATGTTATTTGTTCTCCATGTGCTCAAGCAGTGTAGTGCAGAAAAAGCACAAAGAATGAAACTTTTCTGCCCTAACTTGGAAGAAAAATTGTTTTGTTCCGTGGGAGTAGGAATTAAAAATTTTCACTAGATCCTGATTTTGCGTGTATGTTTTATTTCTTATCCATCATCTTCAGAGAGCAAGCTTCCAGCAATGCCTTGTTTGCTTCACATCCTGAGAAAGTTTAGATTGCTTTCTTCACAGCATTTCTTTTTCCCTTCCCAAGCAGCTGTGCAAGAAGGCGTATAATCACAAGTTTGCCTTGCTGTTGATACAGTGACCCAGTCCAGAGAGAGAGAAGAAGGGCTGAAACGTCTCAACCTTGCAGCAAAACTTTTTTTGGGGTTAACTCCCATCCTTTGTTTTTCCTAGAGGTTTCTGGTGGCTACTGCTAATTTCCTGCAAGCAGACTGCTGAGGAAGGGGGGATGACAGATGTGGTATATGGGTGTGGGTTGTTTCCTCAGCTATTTTCTTATTTTGTAGCCTTCACTGCTTGAATCCATGGAAGGTATCTGAAAATTGCCAGGGGGAACAGAATGTGCATCTGTGAGTTTTAAGTCATAATAAGTGATTAGATGGGGAGGAGGAGAGTGAGAGCCGGAGCAGCAGTCATTGATGTGGGTAGCAAAGGAACTTTTATGGTGATTTTCATGGTTCAGATTCACAGACAGGTTTTCTCTGTCTTCCCAAATCTTGTTTATTCTCTGTTCTTGTGCCTTAACTTTTTCCACTACTCACATTCTCTCTATTTTTTTTTTTTACTGCATAATTTGTTGGCCCTTTTGGCTGCTCACTTGCTATTATTTTTGTTGTTCCTTAAGGCCACACAGTGCAGTGAGAATAAGCCAGCTGCACACATTTTTGCTCCCAGAGGGTTGCATATATTTTGGAGGTGCTGCTCAGATGCCTGCAGATCTTTACCACTAGGCTGAAGAAGGGTGTGGAGATATGGGAAGACCTTGTGCAATTTATTTTCAGCCATAGACAAACATGCTGTGAGTGTCAGTCCAGTGTATGCTATCAACCTTTTAGGTGAGGATTTATTTTAAAAATTTACAATATTTATACAATATTAGATATTTAAAATATCAAATATTTTAATATATATTTTACCAATAAAAGGCCAAAAAGTGAGAGGGAGCCCCATTTTTTCTAGAACCTCTTATTGTAAATATGATGAACAGATAATTATAAAGGAAACTAGTGCAGACTGTACACCCTAGTATTTCACAGGTGACTTTTATCTGAATGACTCAGTCCACATCAGAGAAAAAAACATGGCACCACTTATTCTTTTCATTTGTCTTGAACCATTTCACTTCCGGAACTGAGAAGCTCTGATTAAATGTCATAAACTGTAACTTTCCTTGTTATTTTTTCCCTGCCTGGTGAGACCCCACCTGGAACACTGCATCCAGCTCTGGGGTCCCAGCACAGGAACAACCTGTGTGCCTGTTGGAGTGAGTCCAGATTAAAGGGATGGAGCAGCTCTCCTATGAGGAAAGGCTGAGAGAATTGGGAGTGTTCAGCCTGCCTCCAGGAAAAGCTTATTGTGGCCTTTCAGTACCTGAATGTGAGCCTGCAAGAAAGATGGAGAGGGCTCTTTTACAATGGTAGGTAGTGATAACACAAGGGATATTGGCTCCAAACTGTAAGAGGATATGCTTAGATTAGATATTAGGAAGAAATTCTTTACTGTGAGTGCAGAAAGGTTCTGGAACAGGTTGTGATTGCCACAAGTGTTCAAGGCCCTGAGCAATTTGGTCTGCTGGGAGATATCTGTGCCCATGGCAGAGGGTTTGGACCAAGATTATCTATAAGGTCCCTTCCAACCCAAGTTGTTCTATGATTTCTTTGCCTTTGCTTCAACTCAGCTTCCCAGGAGAATTTTCTCACCTATTAGCTAGAAATACGTTGAACTGAGATATTTAAGTGATTAAAATATTGTGTGATGTGCAGATGAGATTGGTGATATGCTCCATCTTGAAGAGCCACAAACAATGCCCTTCTTTTTATGGGAATGCATTCTTGGGCTGCCCCATGTGCAACCTGCCATTCTGACATGGTAAGAGGCCATCCAATCTCACAGATGTCAGTGCCAGTAAAGGTAACCAACAAATTATGCGGAACTGAGATGTAATGCTCTTCATGAAAATAGAAAAGCCTCAATAAAACTAAACAAAATTTATGTATGAAAACTTTCTGGAGTGTTCTGCAAGCCTTTATATCCTTTTCTTTGCTTAATTAGTAGAATCCAGGATAAAATCTTCATTTCTATTTACTTTAACATATTTTTAACATAAATGTAACAAAACCCCTGCTAACTCTCCCCAGCTCCTAGTTTGACAGCTGGCATCAATTTAAGGCCAAAAATAATTCATTATATGGGTAGCATTTCTTGGCTGACCTAGTCTGAAGCTGAGCGAGATCAGCAAGGAGATCCTCTCTTCTATACCCTACTTAAAGCAGTCAGTGTTTTAAAGGCAAAACTCCATTGTATTCCCAAAAATGTGTAAGTAGCAAAATTGGCTGGGAAGTGAGTAATTCCTGAAAATTATGCTCAAAATATCCAAGCCTGAGTGTTACGTGGCAAGCAAATGCTACTTTTGGCCGCAATTTATTTCATTTCCTGCACTTGCTTGGACAAGAATTTGTCCAGTGATGCCACAAAACACTCTGTGTGGCCCAAACTATGGTTTGGGGAGCTGAACAGGAAGTCTGCTGCCCTCAGGGTGCTGTTACAAAGCAGTTCATGGAGGGCAACAGGAAAGGCAATGTTTTTTCTAAATGGATGAACCATGATTTTGGTTACTTTATTGGCAAGGCTAACAGGAATAGGCAACAAGGATCCTGTTGAGGAATGGGCAGCAAGTAAAACACAGGAAAAGGATGTAGAAATTCCTCTTCTGCATTGACTGTTTGAAGCAAGAAGAATGGAAAAGACACGACCAGAGGAAGCACAATCTGCCCTTGAATGAAACGGAGGAAAGGACATCCTAAAAGAAATGTGTTGCCCAGGCAACAGGATGAGTAACAGGGAAACCAGCATAATCCCCTTGTGTAAATGGAAGGTAGGAAATTATAAAATGAAAAGTTTATGCTTATAATTTGGCCTCCTTGGGTGGATTTTTTCCATGGGGCTCTCCCACATCCGGTGACTGGAATAGCACTCATCTATTTTGATGTTCAAGATGTGGTTTCCAGTGACTTTCACTGCTCTGAGTGTTCTGTGCCAGTGTTTCAGAGGCCCATCCCTTCCTGTGTCCTTCTCCTCTCTCCTGAAGAAGACGAGGGCATGGTTCTGAAGAGTCCTCAGGAGTTACATGGGAGCCTGGGGACAGTAGGCCTTGGAAGAGAGTCATTGGGTCATGTTTTTTCCTGAATATTTCCATCAGCATTTTAGGGGAACTTAGGAGGAGACAAACTCTGTAAAGCTTTCCTATGGAAAAAAATAAAGGGATAATTTACCATGACTACATTAAATATTACAGGTGTGTACCACTGACCTGAGCCACAGTGTAAACTACTGAACAGAGCTGTCAAACACCTTTTGTGTTTCTTTAGATAAAAAATCTGTTTTCATACACCTGATACATTTCAAACCTTTTTTCCCCCCTTATAAAATGGTTGGAGCCAGTCTGGCACACTGTGACCCCTTCCTGCCTTGCTGGGGCCACTTGCCCTTCTGCACTTCCCTTCTCCTTCTGTGGCTTCTGACAGAGACTCAGCCCATGGCCTAGACATAGCAAAGAAATTATGAAGTGACCGAGACAACTACGTGTCTATGAAAATTATAGATTATTGTTCTCTGTGTGTCAAACCACAATAGCCATTCATCCACTACAAACACCACCTCCTGACAGGAACAAAACTGCACTGGCAACAAATTCAGGAAAAACAAGATGACATAGTAAGAGAAAAAAAAAACTTTTTAAAGGAAGGACATTAAACTCTTTGTTTGGCATCTGAAAAGCTGTATTGTGTCTGTTCATTATTCCAAAAAGTCTTGCAAGCTCTGGACAGTCTCAGAAAGAGCTAAGATTGTTTATTTCTCCTTATCATAGACTTTCTTCTCTGGAGAGGGCACAACACACTCATCATTTTTAAGAAGATAACCAGAACTTTGTCATTTAGATCTGGGTTTTTTGGGAAGACTTGCTCTCATCTGCTCTAAGTCTGCCAGTTGTACATCGTCAATGTAGGCAGCTTCACTTGTTTCTGTGGGCTTTGTGACCCCTGAGTGGGTTTGGAATAAATCAAACCTTGCACCAGAGCTGTGTGCCAGATCAGATAATCTAATGAGAGCTCCTGAGTCCCCCTGTGAGCTTCACCTGTCCTTAACCTCAGGGACACTGCCTGAGGTGGCCCCGTAAAACACTGCTGCCTTTGCTCCCTAACAACCAGCAGGCATAAGCTAAGGGGGCCCAAATGCAATGTGTGGGTGGGAGACAAGCATTTTTAGCTTGGCTGATTGCAAAGGCCATCTCTAAATGAATGTTTCTGACTGTCTGCCACTCCTTTCCTTTGGGAATGTGGATGTCCCAGTTTCCCTCACCAATCACTGAAGCTCTGTAAGAAAGAAAAGTATTCAAAGGTCAAGATAGCCTCTCAGTATGTACAATTTTCTCCATGGTAACTATAATGGAATTTATGGTGTAGCAATGGCATTCAAGTGATGCTGGGAGTACATATGATAATACACAATTTTTAAAACAAGTTTATCTGTATTTAAGTAACAGACTAATCTACTAGAGAGCGTATCTACTACTTCAGAATGCCAAAACAAAACAAAAATGATTGAAACAAAGAAAATCTAACCCTGTGCAACTAGTAAGCAAAGGTACAGCTTTTTACAGAAAAACAGCAGCTAGGAAAAAAAAAAAGATTTTGAAAAAGAAATGTGAGAATTTTAGGAAGATTAATTTTCAATATCTTGTTTAAAAATTCAGGATCGCTTTCAAACAGTCTCCCTTCCCCAGATCTGGGCAGTTCTCTGGAGGCCTGTAATAGGTCATGTTTGTTTTTTGTTCTTTGGGACATAAGTTATATTTAAGTGCAATAACTGGGTTTTTTTTTTCTCTGGAAAGCTATATTTGCTGGGACAGTCCTTTGGGTAAGGCATTTTATAAGGATTAGAATAGAAAATGCAGTGAGAAAATTTCGACACTGCAGTTCTCTTCAGCTCAGATCCCAGTGCACACTGCCAAACACAGGGTTGGCTGCTGTGGGGGTTTAATACTGGCTGGAAGCTAGGTACCCACAAAAAATCATTTCCTCATTCTCCTCTGCCTATAGTTGAGCAGAGGAAGGGGAAAGAAAAAATCTAAAAGACTCATGGGGTGAGATAAGGAGAAAACACTCTAACGGCAAAACAGGCTCAAAAGTTACAAGATACAAAGAAAAATTTATCAATAGAATTAAAATAGGATGATGAGAACTAACATAAACCTTTAGAACACCTTTCCCTCCTACCCTCCATCCTTTCCTTCTTTCCTACCAACAGTGCAGGAAGACAAAACATGGATTTTTAGTCAGTTTGTCACTTCTAAAAATTTTTCTTCAGTTCACTTAGGGAGAGGAGTCTCTTCTGCTATGCCTTGGGGTCTTTCCCATGGGACACAGTTCTCTGTGAACTTCTCCAGCGTGGTTCTAATATTCACAAGTAGCAGTCCCACCCAAACCTGCTGCAATGTGAGTCCCTCCCATGGCAAAGCAGTCTTCCCACAACTGTTTTGTTGTAGGCCATTAGTTCATGAGGTACAGTTTTTTAAGGATGAGCTGTTCTAGTATAAAAGCAAGGCTCCTCTTCCTTTATCTCTGGAAGCAAGAGCTCTCTCTCTCTGTTCAAGCCTCTCACCAGATCACAGCTTCTCAGCATCCACTTGCTCCAGTGTGAGTGCCTTTTTCTCATGGGCTGCAGGTGAGTTCTGCATCCCCCCATGCACTTCATTAATTATAGTTTGTTGTATTATAATCCTCACCATGGCTTGCAGAAGAATTTCAGCTCCAACAATCAGAGCACCTCCTCCTCCTCCCTCCTTTTCACTGCTCTTAATGTCACCGTGTTGTTCTCTTCACCTGCCTTCACCTTTTCCTTTTCTCTGATTTGTGAGGGAATTGGTGTCTGTAGGTTTGTTTGTTCTCAAGTTCTGTCAATTAAGAAGTTTTTAAAGAGTTTTGAAATGTTGATCCCTCAGTGCTGGGATGGCCCCTGGCTGGCCACCCCAGATGGCCTCCTGGCAGCCACCTCCCTACCCCTCAGAGGAAGAAAGAGGGCTTGTGCACCCTTTTTCTTTCTTACATCTGTCATCACAGAGGTGTTGCTAATTTCTCTCACTGGGCCAGCCAGTATGTCCATCGTCACAGCCTTCAGGGATTGGCTCTGCTGGACAGAGTAGAAGTGTTGAGGAGCTTCTCTCTCAGAAGCAGCCTCTGACTGTTTCTCCAGCCCCACTAAAAGCCAGGTTGTGTTAAACTAACACAGCTGCTCTTTTCATGCTTGCACTGATCTAGTGCAAGGTGGAACCTGAGTAAAATTCCCTTTCTTTCTTCCTTGTCTACTCTCCTTCATTTCTGCAATTCATGCAAGAGAGATCATTCAAAATGACTGACCTGGTATTCTCCTGACTTAATGGGCATTGCTCTTTGGTGGTTCTTCCAGCAGCCCTGTCTTTAGCTAAGGAAAAAGTGGAGAAGTAGTAGTTCAGGGTTTAGTCTTCAGTTTTCCTTTACTCTTTACAGTGATGGATGAGGGCTTCTAATGGTTGTCTTTCAGTGATTTTAACAAAGTTGGTCTAACAGTAAATCATGCCATGGAATTTAACATTCTTGCCCCCTACATATTTTAAGGAAGTTGTCCTCTTCCATGATGGAAAGAGGTTAATTTTGGATGCAACAGCCTGCGTAGTGTGTCTGCTACCCTCAAATGCTCTCTGCTTAGACAAATATGAAACTATGAAAATATTCTTTTCTAATATTAATTTTCTTCCTTCTGGTTCATTTACCAAGAGCCCTCAGAATGTATTTATCCCAGGGAATGGTCGGGATAAGCAGAATCAAAGTTTTTTCTGTGCAGCAGAGGAGAAAACCGGGACTCAGCCTCTTGCCACCACTAACCTTTATACTCATTTCATTTGATATGAAAACAGATGTCAGACCCTGTAATGACCCACCCTGAAGGGGAAGGCAGCACCCTACTTTTCCTGTTTACCTAGAAATCTGGTATCTTGCTTCAGATGCCACAGGGATCAGAGAACAACTATGGTCTGGCCTGAAATCTTTTATGCACACAAATGTTGGGTCCCTTTTGCTGCCACCTTGATGTTAGGGAGGAAGGCAGCAGCTCTGTTCACCTGCACTGCAGAGTGGTGGGTGCCAGCTCTTGCACTGGGACCTTCCTTGTGTTACTGCTCACTGCTCTGAGCTCCTGAGATCAGCCCTGTAGCTTCAGCTGCTTCCAATCCTCTGTGTTTGAAGGGCTGAGACAGGAACTTTCTGCTGGGGCTCATGGTACCTTTGCTTCCTGCTCAGTTTTTCTTGATTGAGCATGGGATGTCAGGCCCAGCATACAGACCAGGTGAGCAGATCTCAGTCTTAGACCTGCCTTAATTGATCCAGGTGGACTTTTTTTACAGCAGTTGGAAAGGAGGCTTACAGAAGATGGAAAATAAGAGTATGACAGCAGATGAAAGGAACTTGTGCTCTAGGTGAAGCTCATAGCAAGGCCCCTGGGTCCCTACTCTGCGGATGGGAATCCACAATCAAGGAGTCAATCAGCCAATGATGATGATATGGTGGTTCATCCAATCCCCACATCACTGTGGGCACAAATTCTGAGATATAATTCATCTTTCTCCCATGAGTCTCAATGGTACCTGGCTCAGATACAATATTCCACTGTCTGCAGTGGGTGGAATGAATCCCACACCAAAGCTGGGCACCAGAGAGAAGATGACAAGGTCAGGTTTAAGAGGCTTAGTTACATCCCATGTGACAAACAGTACTTTTTGTAATGTTGGATTAGTTGCTTCCTGTGTCAGAAATAAAGCTGGTTGGGAGTAGAAAATGCAGAGAAATTAAATTCAAAAGAAACATGTTATTTTGAGAAAGCCTAAAGAGGTTAATTAGTTTGACAATTGGTTTGGGACAGCTGAGTAGAAGCAAGCCTTGCAGATAAGGCACCCTATTAGTTCAAGGAGGGATTGAGACCTGTGGCAACTGGAGAGTCACCAGAACAAAAGATGTTCAGCTCCCTGCCTTGGCTTCATGTGGCCAGGCACATCCAGGGCTCAAGGCAGGGATGGGGCAGGGGACAGCTTTCATCTTTGTAGGGAATTCCTCTGGGTCCATAAAGACAAAGGTAACAGAGATCTTGTTAATAAGAATCTTGTTCTGTTTTTGTTTGGGATATAACTTTTTGGGTGATGAGGTCTCTGACTGACACCAGAGTAATGGAAAAGCATAAGCTTAGAGAAAAGACTCGAAAATGGATAAGTATAGTAAAATGGTTTTGGTGTTGTTTTGTTAAGCAAAAGAGAGTTGTTCTGGCTAAAAATGCAAATAAAAATCATACCTCAGCTGGTAGCACTGTAACTGCTCAGAGTAAAGATGTTTAGCTCTGAAATTTCAACAGTTTTGCAGGATTTTCTCTCTGGACACAAAACACTACAGCAAAAAAGAGCAAAAGGTTGAGCAATTAGGGATATAATGTAAGTCTCTATAAGGGCTTTGGCATATTTTTAATCAATGAAAATCACTTTCAACTAATGGCATGTCAACCTGTCTTGCAGAGAAGCCCCTGCTCTTCCCTGAAGTGAACAGGCTCTGTTCACGCATCACCACCACACCACAGTTCAGTGGCATCTCAAAACAGGTGCCACGACTTCTAGCACAGCAAGACAAGGAAGCAATAACAAAATATACCCAAAATATCACCTAAAAATAAAAAGAGGAAACGAGTTCGAGGGCTGTTGAGTGTAGAGGGGTTGTGCCTGTGCTCTGATGCACTCCAGTGAAGTTAGGAGGATCATTCTGCAGGCTCCAGCCAGGACCTGGGGGGAGCATGAGGAATCCCACTCTCAGGGAAGAAAGGCACAGCTGGTGCTCTATCCTTGCCATTTCTTGCCATCTAGTGGCCTGCCAAAGCACCAGTCTAGGCTTCACAGCTCAGGTCTTTAAAACCCTCATCAGGAGGGAGGGGGGATGCTCCATGCCCAGGGAAAAGAACACTGAGAGGCAGGTTCTGCCCCTGCACAGCCAGCTCTCCTCCATCCTCCCTGCCCACCCTCCTCTGCCAATTCTTCTTTCTTCCCTTCAGAGCATGGCCAGGTGGCAGAGGCTTTGGTCATTCATTGTGACCTTGTCTAGGCTGGAGAGAGCTTTAAAGTTTTACCTTTGGTGTTTCCTGAATAACTCAGTTGAGGTTTGGCCAGCACTGAAGTGGAGGATGGTAGAAACACAGTATGGGTTTTTTTGGTCCTTGGTGCTACTGGGCTGGGTGGGATAACACCCTCCAGGCTTGAACACGTTGATGTGGTCAGCCTGGCTATGGGTGTGCTACCAGACATTCCCCCATAGCAACAGACAGAAAAAATTCTGGCATACACTGGGCAAAAGTTTCCTGGTGTAGGCAACCCCCCCGTGCGGGCTTCCTTGGTATTTGACACCTGTCTATTCTGTAGCAGCCACTCTTTTCATAAGATTTTACCATAGCTTAACTACTTGGGAATAACTGTTAGATTAGGATGGTGAACTTGGATCTTGACAACTGTTACAAGAGCAAATGCAGGTGAGTGCATTGGTCTGACAGTTCACTAAATCCCTCATCTGTGGGAGCTGCATAAATTGTTTTTTCTGTACATTTTTGGTACATTGAAAATATTTCAAGTGTAAACGTCAGAGTATTTTTTTTTACTGCAAGCAGACTAAGGTTTTCAGGGGTTTTTTAGTTAAAACATTTACCAGAGGAAGTAGGATGCTATGACACATTTGTCCAAAAATTCCCTGCAAGTAGAAAATGAAAGGCAACAGTATGCTTTGAAAGGCCGGTACTTTCCACCTTACCTTCCACAGTAATTAGATAAAGTAAAAACAAGAGATTACTTTGTCTTTTTTATGTAGAACCTTTCCCATCTCCCACACAGAGAAATTGGAGTGCATCCAACAGCAGTGGAGGTGGATTACAGATGATTTCTGCCTGTGTCAGAGTGCAGTGGGTTGGCCTGGAACACAGAGTGAGTCTGGCAGCCAGGACTTCTCCTACCTCAGCCAGGAGCAGGGCAGGCAGCAGACACTGGGGGCACCTCTCTGGGGATGGGGACAAAACATCAGCCCTCAAGTGGGGTCTGCTGTCTGTCTGTTCAAGCCACAGATGATGGACATGCTCTTGGGGACATGGAGAGGATGTTCATTACCATGGACAGAATGAGGGTTTACTGGCTATGATCCCAGCAGCAGGCAGTCTTGATGGGTTAGGTGCTATGCTCCTCACCTATTTTTTGCAGAGAAGTGCTCTGTCTACTGGCAGTGGTTGTTTTGGACCCAAGAGCCATCTCCCTCTCACCTACCCAAGTGGCCAAGGTGGCTGTTGTAGCGTCCAGCCAGGCAGTGAAGACTCCCCAGCATTCATGAGCCTCTCCTATGCTTCTGTATATGCACCCTGTATATCCAGGAGCATGTTTACAGATAGCTTGTACATATTTTAGATAAGTTTTCAAAATTATAAGCAAAATTCCTCTGCAGTCTGTATTCAGGATCCATGTCAAAGCACCTAACTCAATCACCTTTATTGGAATGGGGTTTGCAAAGAATTCTTGTGGTCCCAAACCATAGAGCTTGTAGCAGAAGTGTTTGTGAGCCAAGTCACCACTGAAAGAGCTCAGTTATATGTTTGGCCTAATCAGTATGTATTTCTCCAGTTTTTAAGGTAAAAGCATCTTATGTCATCTCTGCAGGAAGATGGGAAAGGAGGAAGGGAGGAAGGGAGGAAGGAAGGGAGGGAGGGAGGTTCCTATCCTAGCTCCTCTTTCCGCAGCCTTTGAAGTAGGTGTCCAGGCCCAGAACTGTCACAACTCCTGGCAAAATAAATGCATACATTTTGAAAATTAACTTCTAGCTTTATAAAGCATTTTCACAATCCATGTTTCCCTTGACATTGTGGCCTTAAAATTGCTTTTATAGTATTAGGGTGAACATCTTTTACATAGAACCTGTACATTTTCTGAAACAATCATTGTGTTTCCAGAATTATGACTACACAATTTTTTGCCTAGCACAGGGCACCACTAGATTTTCTTCTTCACTGTAAAGAAACTAAGGAATTATTTGAGAATTGTATTTGCTGATTCAGAGAAATAGGATCTTAGAAGGCAGTGAGTCCAATTATTCAGGCATTGTGCTTCAGGAAAAGATGTCAACCCATTTGGAAGAGCAGAGAGAACAGCAAGTAAGACTGCTAGTTGGAGGAAGGACTGAAAGACTTGAGATAATGAGGCTGCTATGAGATGTGAGATCTTCAAATATAAATGCAAACCTGTAAAGAGGATGAGAATAAATGTTCTCTGCTTCAAACAGAGTAAGAAGTAATGGCTTTGCATCTGTGAAAAGATTTTCAGGATAAACATGTAGGGGAAGATTCTGTTGGTAGTGATTATAAGATTCTGGCATATATGGTTTTGACCATAAATGACCAAAACCATCACTAAAGATCTTTAGAAATAAGTTAGTGAAAGGCCAAATGTGGCTTCAGTCTTGTGCTGGATCATTTTCCTGGATCATTTTGTCCTTCACAGTATTCATTCTCTTGCCTTTTACTCTGCAGTCATAATGTCACTCCATTTATTGTGCAGATAGGAAAGCTGAAATGATGAAAATTATCCTGAGCAACTCAGTGTACCTCCAAAGCTGACCTTAGTTAAAGTGCCAGCTGGAGAGAAGGGTCACCAGAGTGTTCCATCCAAGTGATATCTCCTATGATGTTAAACATAACCCTAGGTGAGCTGCTTTTCACCAAGCACAAATGCATCTTTAGTCAAAAATATGTGCATATGCCTTTTGGGAAGGCAGTACCCTTTCATTATTGGAACTATTAGCCAGGAATTGTCTGATTTCCAAGCAGTTAGCATTCACATTTCCTAGTTGTGAAATGGGTACTTTTTCTGCAAAACATGCTGAGAAATATGATGCAAAGGCTACTTCAGAGATGTCTTACGTTTCTTTATGTTTTTGCCAGGGAAAGAAATTTCCAGGGCTTGCTGTGCTGGTAACAGATGCTGCAGTGCTAATTTTGATACCAGTTATCCTTTTGGCACCAGGTGGGTGCTGTAAATCTTCAGAAGATGAGGAAAGGAAGACTTGCACATCCACCTGGCCCAGTTGACATCTATCTCTGAGTACTGGTCAGCTTGCATTCATCTGCACTTCAGAAAGGGCTATGCCCTTGGAAGACAGCTGCAAAAAAGCATGAAGTTCTTCAGGAGCTTGGGGAGAGTTTTTCACTTTTTTTGTTCAATTATATTCTGCGTTTGCTTCCTGGCAACACTTCTGTAATTTGAAGTAAGACAGAGTACTTTAACTCTTCTGATTTATCTCTGGTTTGTTTCATTTCTCTTTTGTAGATTTAGAGCACTGTAGCCCCTGTAAGAAAGGAGGAGCAGAGCCTTGCATGGGTGTTGGAAGCCATTTCTACTCTACCTTTGTTTCATCATGACAAGTCAGTGTCCAAAATCAAAGCATGCTTATTACTTCCCATCACTTGCATATAATGCAGAACCACTGTTTTAGTAAAATTTGATCTCAGACTGCAGAGAAGAGGAAGCTGGTAGGCCACAGGGATTTTCAGCCTCTGATCCAGGCAGCTGGCCATCATGTGAATATGTGAGGTCCCCAGCTGGGGAGCTGGTAGTCATATGTTAGCCACAAATATATTGAGTTCTTGTGACTTGTTTTCCCACCATGAAGTAAGCTTTTTAAATGTGACTTTCTTGAGAAAATGGAGAGTCTACCCAAGCTATCACTTCTCCAGAAAACTATGACTGTCAATAAATAAGGCATGGAGAAAGGAGGCTGCAAGCTATTAAATTTCTTTTTTAACATTATTAAGTGCATTTGAAATGGCATTTCCCAAAAGTTCTCAGCCTCTGTCGAATTTGTAAAAATGCAGACTAAATTCCTGTTGTAAAATTTACGCAGTAGACTTCTGTGCATTAACAACTTAAATAGCTTTACAATCTTTCCTGTAACCCAGAAACACTAGAAAGTAGGCAAGTTTCTTATTATACACCAAAATTCAGTAATTCTACCTCTTTTACTAAGAGATGTATTGTTTTGGATAAGGTTGCATAAGAGAAAATTACTGTGGCCACCCAGACTTCAACCACGTGGACAGTGTTTTACTGTCTAGGTGCTCACTCATCTAATCTAATCTTTTAAGAGGCTTGTACACTGTGTGGGTTGCTTTGGTGGGAGTGGCCAGTCATGCCTCTGCCTTGCAAGAAGAGATTGCAGTGAAGAGCAGTAATGTGCTTTGCTGGCATTAACAGATCTTTAGTTCCACAGATTTCCCTATCTTCCTTCTGTATTAGTGGGTTTGAGAGCTGTACAGCTTTGTTTCTTTTCTTTGGGCTTCCTGTGTGACTATACCTGTACAGAATATTTGATGCAAAAATAGCAAAAGAAAGACAAGTCATAGGAAATTATGTAGTATAAATTGGAGGCCCTTGGACCATGTCTTAGGGAGGCTGTGCAAGTGCTGTACATCTCCCACAGAATGGATCCTTTCGTGCACTGTTGTGATGGTGTGGTTTCACTGTGTGATTTAACTTAGTAGTGGCTCTTTTCAGTCATACATTGAGTGCAGAAGGTGAATCAGGAGGCTTCTCTCCTCCCACTGGTGTTCTGCTCCTTAGTAGGATGCTGCTGTGTCAATACATAAAATCTGGAGACCATCCACTGAGCCTTAACCCAGCTGTTGTTGGGTGCTATGTCAATTGTGACAGTGCTACCAAGAGGCACATCAGATGATGGGGATGAGTATGTAGCACCTAAAGTGTCATAGCACAGTCCTCCCATTCACTGGCCAGCTTTAAAGCCAGTGGATGGTTGTGAAAGACTGCAAAGATTAATGTCTTGGGACATTCTGAGATGCCTGTGTGGGGGAAGGGGCAGCCCAGGCCTTGCCCTAATGAGGCAGTGCCCCATCCCACAGTGGTACCAAATCATGGGCACAGCACAGGTGATGCTTCTTACCTGCCTCTGGAGCCCCTAACCCAGTTCCTGAGTGGCCAAATGACCAGAAGTCCCTTCTGGGGGAAAGGCCCAGGAAGACCAAGGAGTATTGAAGGCTGAACACGAGGTAATCACATTGTCTGGACCCTACCTCTCCTTGGAGTTTATATCATCATTGGAACCCAGGAGCTGGTAGCTATATGTGTGCTTTTCTGTATCTTTTCTGTCTTTCTCTCTCCTTCTTCTAATTCCCTCTTCTTGGAATTTTGAGTAACTTGAAATCAAATGCACCTAAAGTCTGCTAAGTTGAGTGGGCCAAGCTAATGCTTTGAGAAGTGTTTCAAGATGATTGAATGTTGTACTCAATCTTTTGCCAAAATTCTCTAAAGTTGCCAGTAAAGTATTTTGCATTGTTTTGACCTCTTGATAATATCTTGTCGGTATTTTTCCTGTGCACGAACAATTGTGAGCCCTTTTAAAACTCTCATTAAGTTGCTTGGGGCCTTACAGTGGTGGAAATAATATTTTAATTTCTTCCAAAAAGGTGTGGAAACTGAACAATGCTGATATTCATGAGATTATCTGCACCTTAGAAGGCACACGCTTTCAGTCACTATCTTTAGTTTCCCTGCTTCAAAAGGCACAGTCTTTGTTTGCTTATGAAAACAAAGCTGCCACAGGCTCCTGTGCTGTGCTTCTCTAGGCTCACATGTTGGTAAGGTGCTGAGGTACTTCCTGTTATCTACAAAAATCTCATCTTCCGAATCAGCCTTGGCTCTCTGGGGATCTGATTAAGTCAAGGCTGAGCCTATAGGTGAAACAAACCATATTTAGATGTCACCAGTCTTCACACCTCCTGATGGTGAGACGCTGTGTGTCCAGTCTCACTCTAAGCCCCAGATGTCAGTCGTGGCTCTGGGGCTGCTCTGAGGAGATCTGGCAGTGCTTTTCAGCTGCCTGACAGGGTGAAAGCTCTACAGGCACAGACAAATACACCCACTGTTGGAAACTCAAACAAGTAACGAGAAACCATTCTCAGTCTCTTGAATGTCTTCGGACTCTTCCCTACAAGTATTATGGTATGGGCAGAGTACTGCAAAGTATCTTCAAGAACAACATTGTTTCACATGTATGTATTCTCTGTAAGGATGGCCTTTGCCTCTTTCCAGCAAGGTCATGTGAAGCCATTAGCCATATATATTTCTCATTTTCATGTTTTAAAATAATTCCATAGATACAGAAATCAAAGCAAAGAGAGCCTGTTGATCATTTCTGAGACTGTATTGCAGCCTGAGGGGGAAAGGGGATGCACCACCACAGAGCTTGAGCTGTTTACTTCACTTTCTGTAACAAATAAGTAGTGCTGTGACTAGAAATCCATTTTCCCATCTCTCAGACAAATTGCTAAGCCTACACTGGTGTTTCCTGGGTTGAATCCTAAATTTTAGCCACTGATTAGTCTAATTGTGGTCTGATAAGATTAGTGACCTGGGTGATGGCAGGAACTGAATTTTATTAGACTTGTATAAATATATATACAAAATGTACTATGCAGAACTAGCACTGAAGTGGAAATCCTGTACTTCAGCTTGCAGACAACCATTAAAACTTTCAGTGTATAACTCCTCCTCTCTGCAGCTGTGCTGGATTTAAATGAATACTCTGAATCAGTGGTGCTCCTTTTGATGTAGTTATCAGGCACTTTTACAGGTCCAAGGCACAATTAGAAAGTTTGTTTCTGTCAGAAGAAAATGGTGTCCTTCTGAACAGAGAGGTGAAGCAAGGGTCTTTCCTGTGCTGGGTGCTGCCCTTGGGTCACCACCACCCTGTGCAGTGCTCCAGGCTGGGGGCAGAGTGCCTGGAACGCTGCCAGTCAGGAAAGGCCCTGGGGGCGCTGGTCAAGAGCAGCTGGACATGAGTCAGGTGTGCCCAGGTGGGCAAGAAGGTCAAGGGCACTGGCCTGTACCAGCAAGGGTGTGTCCTGCAGGACCAGGGCAGTGATTGTCCCTCTGTGCTGGGCACTGCTGAGGCACCTCCAATACTGGGGTCAGTTTTGGGCCTCCCATTGCAAGGACATTGAGGTGCTGGAGCACAACCAATGAAGGGAATGGAGCTGGGGAAGGGTCTGGAGCACCAGGAGCAGCTGAGGGAGCTGCAGGGGCTCAGCCTGGAGAAAAGGAGCCCCAGGGGGGACTGTCTCACTCTCCACAACTCCTTGACAGGAGGGTGCAGCCAGGTGGGGATCAGGCTCTGCTCACAGGGAACAAGGGACAGGACAAAATAAAACGGTCTCGAGTTTACAATGGCACCAGGGGAGGTTGTCAAGCTTTGGAACAGGCTTCCCAGGGAAGTGGTCGAATCACTATTCCTGGAAGTGTTCAAAACTCACATGGATACAGCAGCTGAGGACACTGTTTAACAGTGAACATGGGGGTGGTGCTGGGTTGATGGTTGGACTTAAATGTCTTTTCCAACCTTAACAATTCCACGATTCAAGGCATGTTATCACTGTCCTGAAATCTTCTGGGCAGTAGTGTGGTGATTGCATTCCCTTTTATTCCATTTTACAAGGAGGATACTACTATGGAGTAATCTAGATAAAGAGTATTCATCCATGAAAAGGTATTAAGGTATCTGCCTTCAGATCAGTTACTGACCTTGCAAAGAAGTCATTTAGAATAACCAAAGTGATGAAACACAGGCAGTGCTGGAGTTTTAGCATCAGTAACTATGAAACAATACAGGTTATTCCCTACTCTTTTCAGTTAGACCTTCTCAATACCAGCTTTAAATACTTTCCATTCTCACCTACTCGAAACAAAAGGTCAAGGAATTTCTCCTCTGGAAGCACAACATTACCTGTTAAAAATACAGACTTCAGTTATCAACAGCTAAAAATCTAAAATAGCTGCTGAGGTACAACCAATTGACCATGCTACAAACTCAGCATCTGAAAATTTATCTATTAATTTCTAAAAGTTTATCATACACAGGAGAAGACAGCAATCCAGAGACTACAGAGACTGACAAAATTTATTTATTTATTCCCCACTTTTATTGACTTTTCAAAGAAATCCCTACAAATCCAAGTTGGAATATACTAGTGTGCTACCACTGTTAAAAAAAAAAGGCATGAAAAAACATGTATAGTTGAAGGCTATTAAATTCTGATACATCTGCATGTTCACTTAAGAGTCCTTATTATTCTAGGACAGTGGAAGTACAATAGACATTCAGTGACAGCTAATTTGTCAGCTCATGAAGACAAACAAGGACTGATCAGTGTGTCTGCCTTCTCTTTAAAAAGCCAATCAGCAATAAATAGATGGTGTCATTCATTGTCATGCAAGAATGATTATGGTCTCTACTTAGTTGGGCTTCTGGGTTTTCATGATTTTAGGCTACTGGATGGTTGAGGAGTTCTGGGAAAACATAAACTTTGAAAGGTGGAAGTTCAGGTTATTAGAAGAGGCTATGTTTAAATTTTATGCTTTAACAGATTATCACCACAGTTTTATGCCATAGTATCTAACAGCAACAACATTCTTTTTTTCCCCCCATAAAAGGGACTATTATGAATGCATTATAATCAAAAATCAAATCCTTATACCACCTATGTTATATTCAGCTTTTATATTAAGAGGTATCACCTGGGTTAATTACATAACACCATGTTAGAATATGTCTAAAATAAGAGGTTTTAATCAACTGTGCTGTGGCTTAAACACCACTTTTCAACATAAGTCTGCATTATTTCTGAAATTTTTAATATATCTTAAAAATATACCAATCAAAATAAATTATTGTTATATATTTCTTTATATCAAAGAATCTTCAAATTTACAAAAAGCCAGTCCAGAGGTAAATATGTGTTATATTCCATTAGTGAAGAATTTAAAGTAACTGACATTATTCCCAAATAGTTAACTTCTTTCAACATACAGTTTATTGCCTGCTCTTTATTTGTTATTAAGCTCACAGAAAGAAGAAAGAATATTTTGTTTCACAAGAATGTCTCTCGACAGAGTGGACAAGTGGATTTGTTGCTGGATGAGAACCATTTGTACTGAAAAAGAGAAATACATCTGTTTAATATATGAAGGCAAGCTATCAGAAATACTAATACATCATCAATAATAACCATTATTGCCAGGAATCTGTGTTGTTAATCTGCACCAGGGCAGGTTTAGACTGGACAATAGGAAGAAGCTCTTCACAGGAGTGACTGAACACTGGATTAGGATGCCCAGGGAGGTGGTGGAGTCACTGTCCCTGGAGATGTTTAAGAAAAGACTGGATGTGGCACTTGGTGTCATGGTCCAGCTGACAAGGTGGTGTTAGGTCATAGGCTGGACTTGATCTCAAATTAAGATCTTTTCTAACCTAGTTAATTCTGTGATTCTGTGAATATAACTATCAAAACATTAACTATACTTTTTAAAAAACCAACAAGAAACAGTAAAAAAACCTTTTCACTTGTGCATGTATGCATGTGTATATGTACATATCTATTTGTATATACACATAGTAAGACATACACTGTGCTCTTCTCTCATTACCTGCCCTTACCTCTTAGTACAAAATCCACAGAAACAATTTATGAATGCAGGTAATCCCAGATACTTCAATGACAAAGTGAAAAATTGTTGGTGATACAGTAGAAGTTTCTGGTTCAAACTGTATGGATAGCTAGGCTGGATGGGGCTTGGAGCAACCTGTCTAGTGTAAGGTGTCCCTGCCCATGGCAGGGGGTTGGAACAGATGAGCTTTAAGGTCCCTTCTGACCCAAACTGCTCTGTGATTCTATGATATTTTGCCTATTTAAAAATATTTATTCCAGGTACTTACCAAGCAAGCTGAATGAAACTTCTTCTTGCATGTTCTGCAAGCTTTTTTGGGAAGAGAATAGTTTGAACCATGAATGACTGAAAAACAGATCATGCAATCTTCAACGCCTTCAAAACGTTTATCCACATTATTTTTCCACAAAGATAAGCCTTCCATAATACTTCCATTCTAACAGAGAGAAAAGAGCTGTTAATACTGTAGAACTCCTTTGGACTACTTCTGTTGCAGTCATAAAAACATGAATGAAACAAAGCCTGAATAATTTATAATCTGAAATGACATGCAATACATGCAGTGCATAATTTATAATACTCTGATCTACAGAAAAGTGAATATTCATCAGAGCAGGAAGAGTGTATTCAGGAGCACTTAAAAAGGGATTTTGAAATTTTCAATCACTGCTTTGTTTTGTTCTAACCACAGATGATGCAATTTCAGCAACCATCGGTCTTTTAGAGAATTCCTTGGACAGGATTTTTGGTTTTGATTTTTGTTGTTGTTTGTGATTTTTTTTAAATTATAGCTGAGATGGTACTGCCACACAGGACAAACAACTGGCCCACATCTTAAGAGATCTAAATTTTCAACCTGGGCTCTGGATCTAACAGGACCTAGTAGGCTGATCATTTTACTTCTGTTTATGTATCTGGAGAAAAGCAGATGGTAAGAGTGACCCAGTTCTGTGAAGGCCTTTGCAATTTAATGAGATCAATTACACAGAGCTATACAATACTGCATTACTCAGAATATTTCTCTGCTATAAGGACTTTTTAAGTTTTCAAAACTAGGAGCTTTATGTAAATTCACCTGATGTGTAAGATATGTGCTTAACTGTAGCATCCAATTGCGCCACTGCTGTACAGCCACACCAACCCTCTTTCCACTCTCAACTGTTATGGATCCCAGTGGATAATTTGATGGAAGCTGTATTATTAGTTCAATAAAGATATCATCAACAGAATAGGTTGCAATGACTTCTCGTGCTGCAGACCGAGCTTTTACCTTTGAAAAAAAATACACATATTAAAAAATGCCTCAGATCTCCAGTCTTTCTAGATATGTATACATATATATATAAAGTGTATAGTAATGTATTTATAGTATACATATATATATATACACTATAAATACATTATTATACACATAAAATTATTTTCTTAGATCAGGTAAACACTTTTTTTAAAGAAAACAAAAATCTACTCATATTTCGGTAAACTAAAAAGAAATTACCACCCAGTTTTTCATCTACTGATTACATTTTTAATAAACAGAAAAGTAGTATATCGATAGGAGGACCTCCCACTTACTTCCTCAACTTCTTCAACATCCCAAAACCATTCTTTCATGTTTTTCCAAGAAGAATATTAATAAACATCAATTTAATTTATTGATACCAAGCAAAATTATGTTTAATCAGTCATGTAGAACAACATTGCAATCATAGTCTGGTTCTGAGAAATAAAATTTCTTGAAATGTTTGCAAAAAAACAGAATAAATAAAAAGAAAGGACAAGAAGTCTTACTGTCATGCCATTAAACAACTGTGTGCTAGTCTGAACAGAAGATATTTCCTGAGAGGAGAGCACACTGCTGACATATTTGCTTGTGAATTTATCCACAACATTGAAGACACGCTTCTCACAGCTATTCCACCACAGCCTCACCATGGCTGGCAGATCTTTCAGTGTTATATGGTACACAGAGCAGGCCAAGTGTGGGATCTGGGATGACAGCACCCCTGTCCCTGGGAGGGAAAGAAAAGGTGTTGAAATACTCTTAATACATTAGTCACAGATGCTGGTGCCTCCACACCACATTAAAAATTCTGATTCCAACAGAATTGTGATAACTGGAATTTCATGTACATGTTCCTATTATTGCTGTTCCAAGGGCTTGTTTGACTCAGCCCTTCTTCACCAGGCTGGTTTCTTTGTTCCTTAGCCTGACACTCCACATCTTGGAATTCACCTTCTACTTTAGAGACTGAACTCAAGCAGACACCAGGAATCAACAACAATTTTACATCGCAGAAATCACAAAACATTCACTTTGGAGTGAACAAACAATAAGGTGTTCGCAGGACAGCTGAGCTTTACAGGCATGTACAGAAATGGTCTCAAGTTCCACCAATAGAGGTTCAGATTGGATACTAGGAAATAAATCTTTGCTGAAGTAGTGGATAAGATTGGAACTGGCTGCCCAGGAAGTGGTGGAGTCACCATCCCTGGAGGTGTTCAAAAAACATGCAGACAGGGCACTGTGTGATAGGGTTTAGGGGGCATGGTGGTGTTCAAAGGGTGAACTTGGATGATCCCAGAGGACTTAATAATTCTATGATAAGGGAAGACTTTCCCTTGGGATGTCATGTTAGTAATTCTTTCTTATTGTCATCCAGATCAATTGTTCTGCAACATATAGTGATGTCCAAGCAAAAAATTAAGAAACTGAAGGTCCATCTCCTTGCTTATACCAGCATAAGTACGTAAAAAAAAAATTTCAATGATGGGATTTAAAAATCTAATTCTCTTTTTCATGTTTCTCAGCTAAAAGAAGCAGTATATGTTCTGTCATCATCACTGATTATCTGAGTCTTCTGAACAGCATGACAAAAACAACACACAATTTAACATCTCAAACATTTTAAAAATATATATTAAAATATTTTTTAATCTTTTGAATTTATATATTAAAATACAAGAAAATATTGAAATTTTAATATTAAAAAATATCTCTAGAAGCAATGGTTCCAGAATAGATCACACATTTCTAGTGTTTTGGAATCTTTACATTCAGGGTTCAATAGTAGCAATTTATTATTCCTGGGTTTTGTTTTTCTTGGTTTCTCTGATAAACATGTCAACTTTGGTTAACTTTCAAATGGGGAGTGTTAGCCAAAGATTATTAAACAGATGTGTTTGTCTCTCTGTGTAATTGTTTTATAGATAAGATTTTCTAAATAAGTATTTTTAACAAAAAAAAAGCTTATTTAAATATAACAACTCTCAAATGCACAAATACAATTTTTACTAACCTTTGACATCTAAACGAAGCTCTTCAGTAAAGAAGGTTTTTGTGTCCTTATTTGGAACGTCTGAAGTTGGCCCAGAAAAGACAGGGTTTTCAGGCATAAGCCTGAACAAGTGATAAAGCAGTTTATTCAAGCTCTTAGTTCTTCTAAGGTATTGTGAGTAGAGAACTCGCAGCTGGCAGCATTAAAAAGATTCACAAAAAAACCAAAACACAGTAAATACAGCTTACTCTGTAAAAAATGCAAGTATGTCCTTGCAGGGAGGAAGAGCAACACTATGATTCAGAACTATAGAAGAGAAGTTTAGTTCTCTGCACCATTTTGAATGATTAGAAGATTATAATATGTACTAAGCTTGTCTGAAAATGCAAGAAAGAGTCATCTTTTCATGAATCTTAGTTCTTCATTGCTCAAATTCAGCAGTGCAGAAATCTAAGTCTATTGGTGCTTTCAGAATCGTCACTAATTTCACAAAAACAAGAGATAAGAAGTTACATAATGAAAAGAAAAAGGCTTGATGAAACTTTGAGACTGAAACTAAATATGTAGGTTAAGAAATTCAGTTTAAAAAAAAAGACTCTGAAAATATACCTGAGAAGAAGCTGCTTTAAAGAAAGCTAATGTTAACTTCCAAGTGAGAAGATATCCTAGAACAAGGCAGAACTCGTCACTCAGGGGTTGAATAACTGCAAATTCTCCAACTGGAATGCATTCCAGGATGTTTTCTAGCAAGAGTTCTTGAGTGGCCAGGATAGACATCAGAGCTGCTGGAGGTGATCTGTGGAAAAATGTTATCTAGAATAGTAAACTCAAATCCTGAGCACAGCGTGAACTGAATTTATGTTCATAACCTTCCTAGAAAGTCATGAAAATAAAGCCATGCATGCAGAACATAAAATGAGCCTTCTATTACAGGAAAATTTACTCTTTTTAAAATTTCTTCTTTTTCCCTGAATGGGATAGTTAGTGTTTTTATCTCCTTAGAAGACAAATTTAAAATTAATCACTACATCTGGGAGTGGTCTATGGCTGAATTGATTTAACCTACACCACAGATAGCTGCTTTGCTTGCTTTCTCTGGAATCACATCAACAAATGAGCTGATCTCCTAATCACTGCTGGCTCTGGGTTGAAAAGCCTTTTGCAGCTTTCCAGTTAGGAAAGGTATTAATCATTGGGCTGAGGTTAAAAAGGAATTTTAACCAGTTACTGCATTTCCTCTTCAAACCAGACCTCACTGGATTCAAGTTGTATAAAACACATGGGTTAATTTTATTCACTTTCAAGTAGCTGAAATTACCTGTGCAGATGGACACATCCTGAATGCAAGTAAAAATTTGCCAAGATTTTCTAATATAAAGCATACATATGGCATTTAGTCCAGTAACTGCACCTAAAAACAACCGCAAATATTGTCTCCAGTTTTAGTGCAAAGTCAGATAGGACCAAAATACTAAATATTTTAAATATTTATAACCTTATTGTCATAACTATGCAGTTCTTTAACACCTCCTGGCTGACAGCTACTCTGCTGCACATTTCAATATTTTAACACATTTTAAAAATATGGAAGATAGTCTTATAAAAGTGAGGGAAAAATACACACAATGCCAATTCCTCCTCTTCGTCACCATAGGACTTGAGATCTTCGTCATCAAATTTAGGCAACTCAGGCATTAATCTACAGAAATATGGAAAGGAAACCAGGTTTAATTTTAAAATAATTTTTAATGAACTATTTTAATATATGTGATGCATAGTTCTTTGCTTATCAATGCCAACATTACTGACAGGCAATACAATAATGGCAGTTATTCCTTAACAACACCACAGAATGTTTCAGAGACATGTCACCATTGTAAAGATGGCTCATGACTGACAGCAACGAGCATGTGTCCTTGCTCACCTCTCTTTCCAGACCTCTTAATTTTCCTGAATCATGCTAAAATAAAATTCTCAATCAGAATAAAGTTATTGCAACTTTATGGCTCAGTATAAGTGAAAAATAATGGTGGCTGGCTTAAGCCATCTGCCTTGCATTCTGCAAATGCATAGATTTTCAAATTCTCTGTTGTTTCTCTAAGTATTAGAAATATCCAAGAAGTTCACAAGAATACTACCTATCTATATTCACTTTCTTACCTAAATTAGTGAAAATAAAAACATCATACTATTTAATGGTAGTGTCAGGCCCACACCAAACCTGGAATATTTCAGTTCACATTTTAGGATTCTATGAGTGCTAAATAAGAGCTCAAAATAAATACTAAATACCTTTATTAAGTCTGCTAACACAATTAACTTTAGCATTCATATTTTTATAGCGTGCCCTCCAAAAAAGAACACAAAGTGCCCAGTTAAGGATTTTCTCCCATAATGGAATATGATTTTGCTACAAGTGCATATTCTATAGCAAATTTTTTTAAAAGAAGGGGCAGGAGGGTTGGGAGGTGACAAGAGTGAGAAATTTGTTGTTTCTTACCTATGAAGCATATGGTAGACAGAAACCTGTACAGGTCGAGCCCGGAAAAGCAGCAATGGAGAGAGTGTGTTCAGTAGAGTCTGGAGTTTATCTGGAAGATTTGTCTTCTGGCCTGCAACAAACTTCGGTGGCAGCTTATGGTTTAACAACTGGTCCTTTGAGATGTAAGTTAGAGCTTCACCCAAAGATGATAACACAGAGTTCTGAAAAGAGCCTTCTGATGCATTTTTGGTTTCTCCTATTTAAAATAAGACAAGCTGTGACGCAGAATGTATGGATGATACCATAAACAAGCTCTGCTGGAAACTACTCAAGACTGCATTTGGCAGGTTCCATCTAATGTTAACAATCCCTATATTACAAGCAATCACTTTATTAATTAGCATGTAAGTGTTAAAAAAACTGAATTGTTATAAACTCTATTTACATTATATTCCTGTAAATTCAGAAATGTGGCCTGTTCAGTTCTATTTCAGAACAGCCTGGCTGTTATCCCCTTGTCATATACTTGCCTGTGATTTTCACCAACAAAGGTAACAGCAAATTGTGAATTCCCTCAGAAAAGAATTCTTTCCATTCACTGACCAAGTTCTTAGGAAGATTTGCAGTAGTGTCAGGAGCTGCAGCCTCAAAGTAAGCACTAAGGGCAGATGCCAAGTCACAACTGACACAAGCAAAAATCTGCACAAGCGGGACATGGTAAAGCAAACGGCTTTCACTTGTTGTCTAGGAAAAAATAAACACAGAGGAAGATTTCTTAACCATAAATTTGCTTTAAAATATGTTTCACATTTCCTGTCTACACCAGAAAATGTAATTTCAAAGACAATTCAATTGCAAGAACCATTTGAAAATTATTTGGGGCAGGAAGGTGTGTTTAAAAATCAAATTTGTACTTTAACAAGACTTCCTGAAATGAATTTCCAAGTCTCACCAACATTTAGAACCACGGATTGTTTTCCATTATATAACCTTCCTTGTAATGACAAAAAGAAAATTCAATGGACAACATGCTACTACAAATTGGAAATTATTGAAATGGCTATCAGGAGAGTATTTCCCCCAACAGAGCTGCTTTCTTTTTATTTTTGTTCTTACTATTTCTGCCAGAAAGGAGTATCATTATGAGATAAAGATATTCCCTACTACACAACAAGATTTTCTTAAAAGTTTTTGTCTATTTTTAAACAAAATATATAGTTCTAAGGCACATACCATTAGGTAAAATTAATTCTGAAATCAAGAAAGGTCACATGAAGTTTCCAGCCTGCCCTTCTAAATGCATAGGTGACAAAGAGTGAGAGATTCTGCACCTTTATTTGATTGGACAGGAAGTAGTCAGCTGACTACTGACACTACTGACCTCTTTCTTAGCAGCATTAAAATATAACTTTGATATTTCATGTGATCAGTTAGATATTGAAATGCAGACATTGCATTTATTCAGTTAATTTTGATGTATCATGTTAGACAGTGTCTTAAAATAATATTATTTTTCAAGACAGAGACCTATAGCAAACATATTTCAAAATTATTCTCCAATTACCAAGCCATTATTGAATATCATATTACCTGAAGAGTGAGCTGATTTTATCTCCATATACAAAAAGAAACAGGACAGTATAATTGCTTGTGCTTTTAAACCACATATGACCTTTGTCCAAAGTCCAACATAAAGAGGATTTTGTGCAATTCTTCTTAACATTGTTACAAGTATTTGGTACGCTGATATTACAGTGTCCATGCCATATGCAGGGAATAATCAAAAGGTAAGTACATTAAAAGTGAAGATGCTTCCATATTACCTCTAACCAAGCCAGCATGGAGCACATCAAAAAGTCCCACTCGTTATCAGCCAAAGGAGCCGTGGAATATTTCAGCAACAAGGGAAGGTAACGCATCATCTCAATGTTGAAACCAAGCAATTGAGCACTTGCTTCTTTCAGATTGCTGTAATAAAAATACAACCAAAGCTTATACAAAGCTTCATGTTGTAGATGTGAGTATTTATATTTTTGTCTTTGCTCCTCCTTATAGGAAAAATTTGTCTGGCACCACCACACTGTGTGCCCTGTGTGCTTTTGATATTCTGTCTTTCAAAGGTAGAGTGCTACATTAGATGCACTAATAAGATTCCTAAATTAGATTCATACATTTCAACAATTTACACATTTGCTCAAGCAATATACTTAAATAAACTATAAATTTTAGCAATTTTAATTAAATCAATGCATGAAAAATAATCATTTTAAGTTAGTGATTTAGGAAAAAATATTAGCCCTCGAATGTCCAAATATTATACATTATAGGTTTAGATTATTAGGAAGAAATTCTTCCCTGTAAGGGAGGCCCTGGCACAGGTTGTCAGAGGAGCTGTGGCTGCCCCATTCCTGGAAGTGTTGAAGGCCAGGTTGGATGGATCTTGGAGCAATGTGGTCTTATGGAAGGTGTCCCTGCTCATGGCAGGGGTTAGAACTGCATGAGCTTTAAGGTCTCTTCCAATCCAGACCACTCAGTTTTATGATTATTTTGAAACCTTGTTGCCTAGATTTTTCTCAATATATTAAAAAAAATACATCTCAGTCTATTTTCACTCCTTGCTGGAAGCTTTTCAAGTTACATTTTTGGGTCCAGTGTTTAAAAGACAGATACCTAAGTTTGGTATGCAAATTTTCTACCTGCTACCAAAACAAGCAATCAGAACTCGGAACTGAATACCCAGCAACATCTACAAAAGTTGGTTGGTTCTGAATGCATTTGAAAACAGTTGACATCTTTCAAAAGCATTTACAAAGCTCCTTAATTTCCCAGCCTTTAACCATCCAGATAATGTTCTGCAGTATGATTTAGTAAATACCTAATAACAGATGTATTAAACCAAGGTTTCTACAAAAGCTCAAATATGTAATATTAGAGCAGCAGATGACAGATGCACAGATTGATTTTGTTTGAATTAGTAACTAGTCTGTATTTTTAAACTCATGTCTTAGAAATAAGAAAAAAAAGTTAAATTATCCCAAAGTTGCACCCACCAGCTAAAGAGAAAGCTGTCCTCATTATCATTTTTCCAAGATAATATGATTTTCAGTATTGCAGGTAGTAGATGATCACAATCAATACTTCTATCCTTCAAGCAGGAGTTCAAAATGGAAAGACACCCAAATGCTCCTATGACATAATAAAAATGTAAACTCAATAGTCTTAATTATCAAGACAAAACACACATTAGAATGTGCATCAATAGAACTTAATTTTAATATTGCAAGACAGTTTGGACAATACCTAAGCTTTCTTCTTTGATCACTTAATCTACAAATGTCCTTGTTAAATCAAAATACAATATCCAATCCAAACTTTTTTAAAAAACAGCTTCTATAAGATTAAGTGATAGTTTATAAAATCTAAAAAAAGGAAAGATAAGATTTAAATTTCTTTGTGCTACTAAAAATACAGCATGCTAATCAATAATTCGGACAGATAATTAAGACAATGCAACTGAAAGTCATGAATTCTAGTATTATTGGAATGTTAATTTTTACTTTTAGAGTGAAGTACAACTGTTGCATTAGTACTGTTTTCCACTTTTAAGAAGAACTGTATTTATCTATATTTCTTGGAGAAAATAAACATTTCCAACATGCACAATGACAAAAAAATAAGGTAATGTATCACATATGCATAGCAAAACCAACCAACCAAACCCCTGCTTCACTTAAGTTCAGCAGCATTTTTTTCAGCTGATCTGAAAACACACCTTTGAAATGGTAAGCCTACAACCTACATCCCACTTAATGTGAATTTGGACATACATGTTCTGCTCAGGAATCCCTACAAAACTGAAAAGTATAAGAAGGGAAAAGCCAATTACAAATAAAAGGCCTCCACAACAGAGGAGAAGTGAGGATTCTTCCATTTTCTTCTGTTCAAAGTTTCACAGTCACATTTGTTTGCCTCACTGGTTCACTTAGAAAGCCAGGAAGCCTCAGTTAAATTAAGAGTAGGAAACTACCACAGTAGAGATTTTTACAATTCCTCTCAGTTTCTGCATGACATTAACACTGACAATTTTCACACCTGAAGAAAGTCCATTCAAAGAACTCATCTGAAATCCTGAGAACACTGCCAAGGGACAAATGTCCACAGTTTAAAGTAACCAAAGACAGGTTTTTTTCAATTTAAGTAAGCACAGGTCCGTTACAAAATACAAAACCTACGTTTCAGTTTTCATATAGACTGATCAATGAGAGTGTGTGCAAGAACACACTAAAGAAGTAAGGGACAAAAACAGAAAGAACTTTCCTCTTAAATGACATCTAATTCACACAGATAGAAGGACTGTGTGTGAGCATTTCCAAATAATTTTCCTGAAAAGCAGCAAGTTTGTGAAAACACAGACCCAAATTAAGCGGCTACATTCAAAGCAATATCATAATACATCTCAACCACCTCTTAATTAATTTTCCACAGCTGCAGACAATTAATGTAGAGCAGTTTCCAGTTGGAGGAGCTACTCAAAAATTATATGTAAACTGTGAAATAGTTCTTGGCAAACCATCTAAAGACAATCATGACCAGTTGACAATAGTAATACTTTTGCGTGCTGTGTAAAGCCTAAATGGTTCACTGAAAACTTTGATATTTACAGACATGCTTACAGAAGATAGATGAAACTAGAAGTACAGCAACATCAGGATGCTTTTAATAATATCAGCCTAAATATTTTCTTTCTAATTTTGTATCTGGCATTAGAGCCTGCACTTTCTGAATGAGGCAGAAAATTACTATGCCAAACAGTCTAAAAGAAACAGGCAAACTGAGAATGCATTTCTTTCTAGGAAAAGCAATATTAGAGTAAATATGTTTTATCTAAAAGCAAACATTATTACAACACAATGTCCTTAAATTCTAATGAACTAGACTGAGGTAAGTACACACTCACCATCAGTGCTGGAAAGCTCTGTCTGTGTACATGTCATAAGTTTGGCCACACAATGGAAGACAAGTTCCCTCTTTTCTTCCTCAATTAAGAAAGGTGATAAACATTGAAGTGTATGCAATCTGCCCTCTGTTAATGGAAGGAACCTATTCATGCAAGCAAAACACCAAGAATGAAACAAACCCAAAAACTGAACTAGGAAACAAAGTATCAGTTAGTTCATAAATATGTAATATCCTCTGACATAACTAATCCCACACGCTAAAGCAAATCTGACTTTCACATGCCATACACATGTATCACTTCATTTTCAGCCTTCTGTTGTCAATGGCCAAAATCAGGATCATTTCACACTATTAACATTCACAACAAACTGCAAGTTTATAGGCAGCAGTATTAAAATACCCTTCTGTTGTCTTGAAAAGTTCTCTCCTCTCCCAGGATACAGCATCCTCAGCATGGATCACTTTGGCCATGGTTAAGGACCAGAGTCTTCCATGTTCCTCTGATCTTCAAAGAAGAAGAAAGACATACATATATACAGATGCTCAGGGCTCACCCCAAAAGCATTTGGATGCATTCTGAATCAACACACAGATGGAAATATAGCGGCACTCCATACAAGACAAACTGTGAAGATACAGCTAAGAGTTGTTTCACTTGTTCTCACATACCTGTCAAATATAGTTTGCTGCAGGCTAGTTGTACTACTCAGAGCACTGAACTCCTCATATGTGATGTGCATCTCTTCTAACATATGAAGATATTCCAGAAGCAGATAAGGAGGATTCTCCAACTCTTCAATCCATTGTAATGAGTACAACAGTTCTGCAACTAATTAAATAACAGCTGTTGTTTATAAATGACTACTGACTTGCATAAGCAAGAAGTTTCAGGTCAAGTTTGGCTTTTTGTTGGTTTTTTTAATATGTTTTTAATGCATTAAAGATATTATTTTTACATGCAATCTCAGGTGCTTCAGAGCATGAACTGGATATTTGCCATTGTATCATAACATACAAGAGAAAAAAGACTACAGTAATCTATTCTAGATATTCAAGACATTTTAAAGCAAATTAAGCATGGCATGACTCCTCTCTGCTTTCCCCCTTTTCTTTAATATATATTTCTTGCAGACATGGCAATTAATATCTAAGTCCAGAAGAAAGCCAAGCAAATTTCATAAGAGCTAGCATGTGATTCCTTCATTAGCTTACAATGACCCATACTAAACAATTACACTTCTCATCATGGTGAGATTTTTGGAGATAGATTATTGATTTGATAATGCTGCATTTATTTGAGCATTCTTGAAAATAAAAGGAAACTACATTCCACCTCATGGAATTAAGAGAAATTGTTGTCTCAAACTATCTTTACATTATGGTTAAACCCTCAGGGGAGAGATACAGCTCTTATCACCCACTCATGCCAATGCACTGTGTGTTTTGGCAATGAACAAATCTGAAGTTCATTGAAAATTCATCTTTCTCCCAGTTCAAAGTTCTGTTGAGATAGGATGTATATAACTAAAAGAGGTCCCAGGAATATAAAAACTACTTTTAAAGGAGACCTGGGGGAAAAAAAAAAAAAGGCAACAAAAAGGAAAAAGAGAATTGGATAATTTCTCATATGCCAAGCTTTAACTATGCATTTCTAGTTTTCAATTCAGATTATAACTACTATAAAATAAAATTCCTTAAAGTTTTACCATTGTAACTTACTTATATTATCAATTTTCTTTCTTTCAGCATCATCATTTCCATGGACTACACTATTTTTCAGTTGAAGTAGCACCATCTTACTTAATAAGGCTGAAGTACACAGATGGCCTGGAAGTTTAGTTATGCCACACAGCTTGACACTTGATCCCAGAGGTTCACAATTCATACTAAGCCTTCCTTCCAAAAGAGGCTTGTGCATCCACTGTAATATGTGCATAAAAAAAGTATGAAAAAATATTTTGATCTGTTTAAACTTGCAAATTCAGAATTACTAAGAAACAACCATGAAATATTCACATCAAAAGCACAATGGTGAGGATGACCCACTCCAGTGTATTAAAAACCTAATTGCACAGCAGTAATTTGGAACTGCACTGCTGCTCAGAAACAAATACATTTCTTTAGAACTCTGTATTTTACAAGAATTTGTAGGGTTACTGAAGAGTGGTGGCCTCACTCTCTATGTATGTCAGCATTTTGTTCATAGATAGTATACCATGTTCTTCTGCAGATATTGGTGTCTTTGACAAAATTAATCTTTATGAAGAATTAACTTATAGATTAAAACACCTTCACAATGTACACTCTGTCAGATAAAATTCCTGAATTGTAAAGCAAGCTGCTGGTGTTCCATGCAGGAAAGGGTAATTTCATGGACTTTGATTTTTCTCCAGTAATACTGGATGGATCCATAAACAGAGGTTTTTTCCTCTTTATGGATGGAGGCTGAAAACAACCTCTGCACAAACATATGGTATTCATAAGTGCAGTGTCATGTCAAAAGAAACCACCCCAGAGGACAGAAGCTTGAGGAAAGATTGACCACCCAGTGCAATCCATTATCATTTCCATACCTCAAAGCACAGAGACTCGTGCAGTTTCCCCCACTCAGTTTTGCTTGGTGTGACGTGCTCAACGTAAGCTCTCACAAGATATCCAGACTGTCCATCAGCTTCCATGAGCTTCAACAACAAATCACTGACTGCAGAGATCAAAACCTGAAGACTGAGAAAAAGAGAAAATGCTGCAAACAAGTTTGGCATTACTCATTAAGAGCCACCTGCCTATTTTCCACTGATCCAATGCTCCATACATGCTGTACCAGGGGTGGTTTGAGTTCTGCTCTACCCACTGCCTCCAACAGGCTGAAGTGTCTCTCAGTAATACAGATGTCAATTAAATAAAGGCTATTATAGCACTGGCCCTGGTTTGTTTAGGAGAACAACACATTATGGAACAGACATGTGCACCCCAATTACCTCTTAACATCCAAAGAGGAAGACTGAACTTGGTTCTTGACCCACTGTGCAGCTTTAAGCAAAAAGGCGCTCTGTTTCTGAGTGCTCTGAAGCTGGTGCACAAGTGAACTCACGCCAGACATCCAAGTGTGTTTTAATTTGCATACAAGTACATCTATTATAGGAAAAAGAAAAGAAAAAATAAAACAAAACAACAACAACTAGACAAGCAAACACGAACAGGTAAACTCTAATTGCAACCTATAGCATACAGAAACAATCACATGTCTATAGGTCCTACAGTAGGAAAACAATTCTCTTTTCCGTGATTACATGCAAAAACTATCAAAGGCACATACACAGCTTTCTTGTTGCAGAGCAATTTTAAATTAACTGTGACTCACAGGTAAGATTTAATTTAATTGAGAATAAGAGTGATGTTCCTGTTGTCTGCTACCATATGTCCATATGGTCTTCAAAACCACAGATCTTTCTACCAAAATATTGAACATTCACAACATCAATAGATATTTACAAAGCAGCAGCAGTTCCCTAGCTATTACTGTCCAGCTTCAGGTCTATGACAACACCGAAACATTGTATCTACTTGTGTTAATGTCAATAAATTCATGTACCAATTTAAGACCCTCAAATTCTGCATTCAAAAAACATGAATCAGGATCTCAGTCTGAACATGAGACACTAAGAGAGAGAGGCATGGATTACAATTTGTCTGGGGAACTTGGCCAATTTATAAATCGTTTCAGAATAAATACATGGTATCTGTAAAAAAGCAATTATACACATTTTTTCATAGACTCCCCAGACAGCAAAATGAAAAAAAAAAGTTCATTTGTTATATTTCATAGCCTTCTGTAGCAGTGCAAAAAGTGTGCAATATCACAGCCTCCAAGTTAGCTGATAGTAACATTAAAAAAGCTTCAAAATCCTTGTAAAGATGTTCAGGATTTGATGCTTAGTAGTAACTATGGGCACTGTAAACTAAAGCACAGATTTTCATGTCAGTTACAGCTGCGGATGAACATAAACTCAGTATTCTATCATATACCTGATTCTGTTTCACAAAAAAGAAGAATTTAGATGTAATGAATGTAGATGTAAACATCACCTATGAAAAAGCTCAGCTGAAGGTCTTTATCCAGATTACCTGTCAAGTGTGTTGCATCCTGCCTCTGAGCACACAGTTGGAAGATGGTAAGGAGCAAGTCTTCTGAGGATGGCATCAGCAAACACCCTTTCACTGAGCTGAAAAAGCTCGAGGCCACATCGCAGATGAAAGATACTGATGGTTCAGTATTTCCAGCTTCAGAAAGATCCTTCGCTTTAGACAGAGCTGCTTGAAGTTTATCAATAATCCTTTCAACAAAAGTTTCACCAATCAATGACTCTATTGGGCAGAGGAAAAAGACAGTATGCTTTGATTGCTTAATAAACACGACCATGCAAAGACGTCATATTAACATGGACCAATTTCATTTCTATTTACTAATTTTGCATGCAAAATGAAGTGCAAAGCAGTTTCAGTCTAATGGATACCTAAATTCTCTTATTTCACAGACAACAGCTAACATTTCGCACTGCCAAGTATCTTTTCTCTAAACCAGCTGAAGCAGCTTTGAAAAAGGTATTTAAAATAGAGCAAGTGCAAAGTGACCCCTCCCCCTTTTATGCCTTCCTAGCTTCTGGCAATCAAGTGTCAAGCCCAAGACTTCACAGTACTCTTGCATATAGTCATGAACATGCTTAGTTCCTTTTTCATGGGACACAAGCAAGCCAATCCCATTTAGCCTCAAACTCCACATTCTGTGGCAATGAGTTCCATTACTTAATTATGTACTGTATGAAGAAGTATACTTTTCTCACTCCTCAAGACTGCTATCTAAGCCTATGTTAGAAACTCATGTTTTTCCACTGAAAGGAACAAACACAGATTTCTCACTATTTGCATTTTCTATACAAATTGTGATTTTATGGCTCTTAAGCACAACCCCATTCCTAACCACTTCCACTACAAGCTAATGAATTCTAGTCTGTTTTCTTGCCTCTATAAGCAGAAGCCACTGCTTGTCTAACCATCCCTGCCAGATTCTTTGGGCATATTCAAATTCTATTACACATTTTTCAAAAGCATATAGGTGAACAAGAATATTGCAGTGACCAAAACTACATGCAGTATTCCAGATACTGACAACATATTCAGTATATTGACTACATGCTATAATAATTTTCATTTGTCCTCTGTTCTTTTCACAGCAGCTCCTAATAACCTGTATTCCTTTTTTACAACCTGTCACTTACAAGGAAACAAAACAATGACTGAAGATCTCTTTTTGAGTTTTAACAGGTCAGAGCCTATTATTGAATTGATACAGTTGCAACTGTCTTCTTTCCATGTATACTTTTAATATTTATTGGCTTTGGATTTCTTCTGTAATCCTTTGTATCAGTTAAGCATTCAGTATCACAACACACTGCTATGGGTCTGTGAAGTTTCAGTAACAATTATCTTCCTTTCACTATTTATCCTGCTTCCCCTTTAATTCCTTTCATCACAGGATACTGATACACAAAAGACTCTTCTATTTCCTCCATGACAATTTGCCTTAAGAAACATAGATAAGAGATCTCCATTAAAAAATCCTTTTGAAAGTCCACATACTCTGGTTTGAATGACTAAGTCAAGAACCACCCCAGCTCCTCAAAATCTCTTAGGCTTCACCCAAAATTATTTAAAAACAGGTCACCCAACACCCAGCAGAAAATGAGCTCAGGAGTGTCTCCACTCTAGAGTCAAAAAGCAAAGTCACTGGACAATCAGTCATAGAACATCACAGACTCACAAGCACATTTGTTGAACTCTCAGTGGAGAGAGGAAACAGGTTTTCCTGATAGTCCTTTACATCAAAAGTTCCAGTAATAGAAAAAACCATCTTAGGACACCTTCAGGATGCCTTCTATAAGACCATCCACCACAGTGAGCTGCCTGTGTGCATCTCTGAAACTTGAAAGCACCATGAATGTGCACAGCACCCAATGACACTGAAATATGTCACCTCAGGAATCAAAGCAAATGCTGAGTTTACATGAAAAACATGAAGAAAATTGAACTCCCCTGGAAGTCTATATCAGAAACTAAAATTGCAAGGAATAAATTAAATAGGATGCTATTATAAAAAAAAAATCGGATTACATATACAGCATAAGAGCACACACAGAGTTATTAAAAGACATGAAAATAAATGGAAATGGCTCAAAACAATTCAAAGGTCCTATAACAAGGCATTACTAAAACACACATAAGTCTATAACAATTGACTTGGTATTCTAGTTTTGAAGGTAAATTTCACGTGGTATGGTTTAAAAATTCGTATTTTTTTACAGCACATCAGCTGATAGATCAAGCTTACTTAAATTTTCCTCAAGTTTTCAAAACTTGCAAATCTGCATCTTCTCTTTAAACACTGCTCTTGTTTAGCAATGTGGACCAAAAAAATGGCAGCTACTGTTGCAAGTTAGTGTTTACAAAAAAAAAATTGAATCTAGTAAACTGGCTAAGGTATAAAAAAAGCCCAAAACTAAGAAACAAAAACCCCAACAAAAACAGCAAAATACTACCAGGAGAAAGCCTAAATGCTCTACATTAAGTATTCTGGAAGATCCCGAATTCTTTTCAACCTTATGCCAAGCGTAAGTGCAGCATTTACACTTCATGAACTCCAAGGATTATATATGCTCACCACTTTTAACGTGCTGTGACAACACCAAGCTCAGGAGAGTCCACCTTTCTGAAGAATCTGACCCTGATGAGGCTGCTCTAGGTTTTAAACCCAGGTGACACAGATCATCTGCCAGCATTACCAGTCTTTCTCCAAGCGTGTCTCCTTTCAGCCAGTCAGAGACCAAGGAAAGTTTCGTTGTGCTTGAGCATGCCTGGATCACAAGAAAAACATCCCAAGAATTTTTGAGGGTATAGAATAATAGAATGGTTTGGGTTGGAAGGGACCATAAAGATCATCTTCCAAGTTCCAATTTAAGTGCTGACCCCCTGCCATGGGCAGGGACACCCCCACTAGACCAGGTTGCTCCAAGCCCCATCCAACCTGGCCTTGAACACTTCCATGGATGGAGCAGCCACAGCTTCTCTGAGTAACCTGTTATTAACTATTAACTTTTATTACTAAGCATAAGATTCGTATGTCAAACTTGCACACACAGAGCGAGAATGATATCATCTGCCACAAACAGCCTTTAGATTTTACATCTGAAATAACATCTCTCAACTTTCTTTTTGTCACAGACAGCAACTAATGGCTGGGTCAGATCTCTACTGCAGAGTGAAACTAGTCACCTTCTGAAAATACTTCCTTTACATTTCTCCTCCAATCATAGAGTCCAGGAAATTCCTAAACTGGAATTAGAAAAATTACTTCTGGATGACCAAGTTGGCTGAAATAAAATCTATTTAAAACATAAAAACTGTTTATAGCACTTGAATTTCTTTAAGAAGAAATAGAAGGTCACAAATTAAAAACATTATTTTGCTGATGAGCCACTGTAAGTTACAAAACCATAAAACCTGAGTATTCCTAAAATATGCAGCATATGTGAGGGAAGATCCTGTGGTCTATGCACTGGACTATAAGTCAAGTGCTATGAGTTCTTGTCCAAAAATTCATCAAACACTTCCTATTTCATGTATGCAATTACTTAAATGTCAGTTTGTCAAGATCCAGTGTGAAAAAATGGAATACTACCTTTTCCTTATAAGCACCTTCTAAGGATGCTGATATAAATAATAATTTAAATTACTGGTCTAATCCCCAGGTCCATTCTTTCTATCTTAGAAGAGATGATCAACAAATCAGGAATCCCTCTGGCTCAAAAAGCAAACTGACCAAAAACAGAAGGGACAAAGATTCTTCTGTTTTGGCATCATCATTTCATTTTTAAGACTGTCCCCAGATTTAAATGCATTTAAAACAAACACTACTCTGAAACTGTAAGATTTTCAAACTATGGAAATTATCACTACAAACCCATGTGAATCTCAAAGCTAACATCAGAGAATAATTAAAAACTATGCAAAACAAGAACAAAAAAAAATCTTAAGAGGTACCTTTTGAATTATCTGGAGAAATATAACCCATTTCAGATCCATCTGAAAAGAAAAACAAAATTCCCCAATATTTAATAAAAATCTTTGCTGAATAGGAAGCAATAATGCCATTTTAACTGTTCTGTAGGCTTAAATAGAAGCTGCTCAAATCCAGTAACAAAGTTATTGATTATGTAAATTTTGTCTTCAAATATTTCTCTCCCACAAAATTCAGTAAGAGAGTGTATTTATATGAAAGGCTACCAATTACTACTATTAAAGTACACTGTATAAAAAAGTGAGAGCAAAGAAATTCTGATGATACTTTTTTTTTATGATTTGTACCATATAGAAAGGGACACAACCTTTCACCCCAATACTATAATGCCCAACTTTCCTAAAATTACCTTCCTTATGTTGTATTTAACCCAAATTCATGAAGATATCTTCCATGTGACAGAGACAAAGTAAGATTATTAATGAACCACAGCCCACAATAACAGTAATGACTCTGATAACAATTAGTAACATCATGTTCAAGTCATACCTTTGCTAAATCATCAAGAATGACTTTCCTTTCATCATTATTGTTGCAACAATGAAGTACACTGTATAAAATATCAACCAGGAAATGGGTGTCTTTCCTCCAGTCTTCTTTCAGCCAAGTTATTAAATTCATATACAGAAATTGTACAGATGGACTTCGGTTATGAGCTTTCACTTCATTTTGGGATTCAGCTTCAGCAGGGCTTGCAACATTTCCCTGCTCTAAAAGTACTTGGAAAACTCTGTTTGAGGAAAAAGAGTTGAGCAGGGCAGAGAGAAATTTCAAATGCTGTTCTGACTTCTGTTCATTGACATACACAATACTCAGCTCAGCCAGGTTGCAGACTAAGTTCTCTAGAGGTTCTTTCCTTAGACATGAAGTTTGCTGCAAGTCAGCCTGAATTTCAGAGTCACCATTTCTCACTTCCATGTGCTTTCGACTCTCTGTATTCCTTTCAGATTCATTCTCATCTGTAAATCTGATTTTTAGAGATTTTCTATTGTTTGGTTTCGTAGCACTCTTTGGATTCTGAAGAATTTCTAGCATACAAGATATGGCAAACAGTAATTTCTCATCAGCATCCAACCTATCAACATGAAGCATACACATTTTTAAAAGATGGTCCCAAAAATCTGACAACAGTTTCTGGAAAACTTCATCTGTACCATCAAGATTGGAGAGTTCTGCTTTAGCTTCCCAGGAACTCAGCATTTCTGCTGTTTGATAAAATAATGGTCCACTTTGTAACCTGGGCTCCTTAAGCACAGCATTGGTAAAAGGAATTAGCTGTAAAGACAGAAACATGTATTAAAGAACAGTGATCCAATTTATAAAATCATTTTATTCTTTATAATGCCAAGAAATTATATGATTCTGAAAAACATTCTGGAAGCAATTTTGCAAATGTCAGAATTATTTATGTTTGAACACTTTATAAAAATATACAGGATGGCAGGCACTTCTTTTCCCCTTAAATATAACTTTAATTGCACAGTAAAAAGGATGATTTCATTGGAAGAAAAAAAATTCAGTATCTTTACTTTTGTTACACATTGCTCTCTACACCTCCCTGAAAGGAGGTGGGGATGAATCTCTTCTGCCGTATCTCAAGTGAAAGAATGAGAAGGAATGGCCTTAAATTGCAGCAGGGGAAATTCAGACTAGGTATTAAAAAAAAAAATTACTGGAAGCGTGGTCATGCATTGGAATAAGTTCCCCAGGGAGGTGATGGAGTCACCACCTCTGGTAGTGCTTAAGAGACACCCGGATGAGGCTCTTGGGGACATGGTCTGGGGGCAGTTTTGGTGGTGCTGGGCTGATGGTGGGACTGGATGATCTTGAAGGTCTTTTCCAGCCTTGACAATTCTGTGTGGTTTTTTTCATAGAATCTAGGGAAATTCTCAACAGATAAGTAAATCCTCAGCTAAAATACACATTTTTCTTTAATTTTGACTTATTAAATGTACACACAACAATATTCAGTATTTCTGATTAATACCTGATCACATATAAGCATTTGATGAATTTGGCTTTGGTCTTCTTCTCCTTTCTGTAGTACAGCAAAGCACAGACACTCCATAAATGCAGTTATAATTGCTGAACTTTCTGAAGGGCTGGCTATTGTCCTCTCATTTGACAACCTGAGAGAGGACACACGGTCAGCTGTGCTTCAAGAAACCCAGTATGAATGTCATTAATGTACCCTCAGTTATGTTGTTCTGATCCAGACACCAGTACAGGACCATAGAATTATTTACAGGAGTCAGATTAAAATAAAGTCAATTTAGAAAGTTGATAAACCCAGGCATTTAATAGAACCTATATTAAAATAACTTCTTCCTCTGGTCTTAGCATTCAGAAGAAAAAAGATCTATGTAAACAGAGAAACCATATACAGCCAGCACACTGTCATGTTTCAGATGGCTGTCAACTCTTGCAATTTTACACACACACCACAGAGGTTCATAAAGCATCACTTTCTGTCATTACAGAAAAAAAGAGAAAAAAAAGTGGGAGGAAAAAAAGAGAAAAAAAAAGAAAGCCACCTAAAGACACTCTCACCAGTTTTAAGTCTGAAAACGTGCAATTTCTTTGCTTCTTACTGAATATTAGATCACACAAATGATCACAGAAATATTAGTCACTGTACTACATGTAATAAAATCCTATACACTTTTCAAACAAACCCTTACTTAACTCTCTTCTCCAAAAGCTCTGCTAATTGCCACACCAACATCAGCCAAGAACTGATTTTTTTAAATAAATGAAATTTCAGTATTTCATAAAATAATTTCTATATGCTTTTGAGTATACAATGCACTGATGCACATTTAAATTACATTTGATAGAAAGGTGGTTTTGATGCATTTTAAAACTACAAAATAAAAGCAGTATAATCCTTTAAAAATTAGTATAATGAGAAGTTCCTAGATAAAGGAAATGTCACTACCACAAGGCTAATCCCCTCTCTAAGAATTACACACTGGTGAGAAGAGGCCGATTCTTAAGAGTCATCCTTAATTAAAATTAATGTTCGATATTCAAATCTGTCATGGAATAAACACAAAACTTTGACAAGGAAAGATAAGAATGCTTCATGTAAGGAAGATGTAGTAAAATCAAAAAGAAAGCTGAAGGTTTAAGATGACAGGAACAGCCACAAAGGACTGACTCCAGTTCTGGATACTGAAAAGAATTTTTTAAAAAATATGATCTCATTCATCTTTAAATGGTTAAAGATGAGTTTCTTTATTTCCAAATAAAGAGACTGATTCCAAATAAATAAGTTTTTGGTCCATACCCTTGAATTATAGAGCTGAAAAAAACTCTGAAGTATTCCAGCTTCGGTTCCACAACGTCAGGAGGCACCTTGCTAATGAAGGGCAGGAGGTTTGGGTAGATAACAGTCGCTAATCCTCGCCCACCCTCTCGAAGCACTGTCCAGAGCTTTGGCAGAACTCCTTTCCTGGCATTTACATGACTCCAACAGTCCTACAGAAAGAAATTCACTTACTAGAAATTAAACAATATGTTGCCTCAGAACAACTCCCATGGTAGGCATTTAACCTACCTCCCTGTATTAGAGCCGAAACAAGTTACTGTGAAATTTAAATTCTGTTAAGTTACTCACTTGCCAATATTCTTTAACATCACTTTCTCCCTATTTTGACTTGTGAAGTTAACACGATAAAACTATTCCTGCATTGTTTAAAATCAGCTGGCCTTCCTTGTTAGCCAATCAAAGGTTTCTCTTTTATAATGCTTTCATGATGCTTCATAGAAATCAGTACTGTAATTAGTCCTGTATTTAATTTTAAGTTCTCATGAAGGCCAACCAATAACTGACCTTAGAAGTATCACTAACTTCAAAACTCTCTTCAAAAATTTTCTGATGGTTAGAAAATGCATTGGAACTTTAACCTCCCTATATTTTCGTCATCTGATCTATTTTGTTTATTATCATACTTATTATAGTTCAAGGTACTTATGTTTATAACAAGCTGAACAAAGATTGTTTAGGGGTTTTTCTTTAAGAAAACTTGTTACAGATCATTCCAGCAATTGAAAAAGGGATCTGCAGCATTAAATCCTCAAAGCATCCCAGTCCATGGGAACACCTCATCCTGCTAATAAATTCAAAGCCAGTGCTTCACTTACAATTAAGAGAAATTAAAAAATAAGAAAAAACTATAGAACTCTTATATTTGAAGTGCAAACAAATTAACCAAAAATGTACTGCAGGTAATTTTATAACTTTCTTTAACAAAGAAAAAGGCTTTAAGCATTATTTGACTTACTAGTAACTATATTTAATGAAAGAGTTTCAGGTTAATTAAATTTAATTCATAAAACAACTCTAATTTTCAGATATGCTGGACATGATATATTTGAAAGTTACACTGAAAGAAGGAGGATGTAGCCTTAAGAGGTTCCTGTTATTAATCCTAAAAAAACCCAGTCAAGCATGTCTTTCTAATTCTACACAGAGAACAACACCAGGTGAAAAGTTAAATTTGAATAAAATATCTGTCCCTTACACCTCCCACATTACCTCAATAGTGGTGATAATATAAAGCACTGCTTCCCAAAGAGCAGGACACACCACTGCATCACTGTCATCAATGCTGAGAAGAACAGCAGGACAAACTCTCGGTGCTTCAGCTTTCACTACCTCAGGCAAGTGCTGGCAAAAAGCAGAAATCAGCTCAAAGAAAGCTGAGCGAACCTGACAGAGGCCACAGAAGAAAAAACAGAATTTGTCACTACGTGTAGTTTATAAGATTCCTTTTGAAGTCAACAAAACCTTACAACACACCATCCCCATATTTTATCATATTAACCAAGGTTAAAATATTTTTAAAAACAAAGGAAACAAAGCGGTTATTAAACAGTCTTATTAAATATTTTAACATAATTTGTTTAGTGGTAAGATACTTGTCGAAATTGTATTTTTATCTACTTCTCCAAAGGGTTTTTTTTTCCCAAAAGCAACTTCAAGCTTTTAAATAAAATACTACTGCATGAATTCATCACTTTATGTACTGTTGGTCTTGGCAGACTAAACACTAGTAAAATGGTTTAAAAAAATGAAAATCCCAAAGCACTTAGAAGACATGCTGTAAATTGAAAGTTTGTATCTTCTACATGAATTTTAAATTACGGCAGATTGCCAAGAAGTAGATCATGATGATACAGAAATAAAAATTTAGACTACTGGATAAATTTTCAAGCAATATTGTCTATATTGAGTTTGGGGGTTTTTTTAACATTAAGACTGGTCAGATATTAGTCCCAGATCAAAAAGATTTATAATTATGTTAACTAAACACTCTTTAGTCTTTCTGGAATCTACCTAGAAACCTGAAGGCTGTTTCAAACCTAAGCAAAGTACCAAGTTCATCCTTGTAGAATACAAGTAATTAATACTTCCTTAGGGTAAGGGTATTACCTTTAACAAAAACCAAGCAAAATAAAGAAAAAATTAAAAAGTCACCTGTGATACGCTGTTTTTGCTGTATTTCCAAAATTTGTTTTGGGATAGAAGTGACATTAACTTTTCCTCCAATGAATGCATCTCCTTCTTTGGCAACATGCTGAGCAACTTTTTTAAAGCTAACAAGGAACAGGTCAGAATCCGGAAAAATTTGGCTTCCCTTTCTTCTTCTGGTACAGTTCTCAGAAAGCAAAACAAGCAAAAAAGTTAGAAGTGGACTACAAATAAACCAGCAGGCATCCCAAGTTTGTCTAAATTAAACTGCCTTCATTTTTTTTTTGTGGTTGGTTTTGTTGGTTTTTTTTTATTTCAGGTGTCAATAATGTAAATACATAACCTTTCCGTAAGTTCTAAATTATACTATAAAGCGTTAGAAAAAAAAAAGTTTCAAGTCACCTCATCTTCCAGCTACTAACAAATGCTATTCTTAAAAGAGCTGAAACAAGAATTAGATAACTGATAACACTTTTAAAACCATTTATACCTAAGTCCCAAACAAAGTTACTGGGATCTGGACTCAAACAATTATTCTGTCTCCTGAAACAAAACCAAATTCACTACTTCCAGGGATGAAGAACCCAACAAAGACCAAGATTTAAAGACTTAAAGATACATTTAAGCAGGCAAACATACTGAGGGTCACTGAGTGTATCAGCTGTTTCCTTCAGAAGGTGATCCTGAAGTACCTATGGCAGGAAAAAATAATGCATATAAACACTAAGAAATCTAATACTTATATGTGAACAATATAGCCCACACATTATTCAGAGACAGCCCTATAATAAAATTTCACAATCTCTGAGGTGTCTAATATTTTTAGACATGCTAGCAAACATGCTAGAAGAGAATTTGACTCATGCTGAACATAGTAGCTGTGGTACTGCCTGAATTAAGTCTTCATAATACTTAGTAAATTGCAGCCTTATGCCAATGTGCTCCTGCTAAAAGGAAGCCAAACTGAGGCAAATCAAAACAGGTAGATTTGCACATGATGAGCCAGCAATGCAACCTTTTACCTTTTTTAAATTCAGTTAATTGAGTATCATATCTGACTGGCAGAAGAGCATAAACCTTGGTCAGAATTAAACTTGTAGATGGTGAAACACTGCTCAGCATTCTTCATTCCTTTTTCACTGTAGCTAAACTACTCCAGCATCATTATTCCATCTGTCAGCAACATTATGTGTTGACTGAGCACCGTTACATAGGAATGCACACAAGGAAATCCACTATTCATTCCTTTGGTTCCAGCCATTCTCATCTCAAGCCCAAAAAACACATGTATTTTTTTCTCTGCATTCTTTATTATTCTTCTTTTTTATATTTCCTTACAGAAGAAATTCTTCCCTGTGAGGGTGGTGAGGCACTGGCACAAGTTGTCCAGAGAAGCTGGGGCCGCACCATCCCTGGAAGTGTTCAAAGCCTGGTTGGACAGGGCTTGGAGAAACCTGGTCTAGTGGAAGGTGTCCCAGCACATGGCAGGGTGTGGAACATGAAGACTTTTTAAAAGGTCCCTTTCAACCCAAACCATCCCATGGTTCTCTTCAGAGGGGCAAAGTTTCAGGCAAGAAAGAAATTTAACCGTGAAGAATAGATAGGGGAAGGATGACTTTTAAACTTCTAATATAAGTTGATATATACAAAGACTTAAAGAAATACAGAAGTATAGACTCACATTAAGAATTTCATCCTTACAGAATACTAAGGCTTCAGGTTGTTTGCTTGAAGGAAAAGCTTTTTCAAAAGCTACTTTTGCAGCAGAAGCAGCAGGGGAGTAAGTGTCACACTGAGCAATCAGCCAGTAACCCATGATACTTTTTAAGTAAGGAGCTAAGTGTTTTTTTACTTTAAGAATCAGTTGCTCAAAAGATTGCTGAGTTGCTTCTCGAACACGGCGATCATGATCCTGTTAAACAAAGAAAAGAAGGAAAAAAGAGAAAGGTTTATTGGTTTAAGAAACGTACCTTTGCTTTCAGGTACTTCAAAGCAAAAGTGGTGATTAAAAAGCCATATTGGCAATTAACTGGATTTGAAACATACATTTGAAAATACACACCAATGACAAAAAAGTTTTGGTATCCCAAGGTATGGGGAGATTTCTAATTTAGTAGCACCATACTCCCAAAGTGTTGTACACTCAGAATTGTTATTTTTCCCTGATATTTCTAACAGGTTTTTTTCCAATTTATACAAACATTTTACAGACAGTCGAGAGGCAGGAGAAACAGAAAGCCTTGAAGACATCTTTTGAATTAGAACTATCATAAAGCTGTGCATTGTTATCCTTTATTTGCACATGAATTTACAACACCATGATTTTCTACTTTTGACTCCAGAAAGAAACGGTAGGAATTACTCTAATGGGTAAGAATAGTGATTCATTTTGTCCCATATCATGTTTTCAACAGTAGCCATTCTAAACAGCTTGGAAATACAATAAATTTATCAAGAAACTTATTGCTAATCTGGCTACACATGGCCTTTTCATAGTTAGGTTTGGGGTTTTTTTTAGTGTTAAGTCTGGTCAGATATTAGTCCTAGATAAAAAAGATCTATAATTATGTTAACAGACTCTCTAGCCTTTCTGGAATCCATATAAAAGAACTTTTCCTAAGAAATATAGTACTGCCTTTTAAACATAAAGGTCTAAACAGACCTATCAAGGAAGTACAGCCCAGACACCAACAGTTCAAGATTCCACCCACTGCCAATACTGAAATATGTCCACAAAATAAAAAGAACAGTATTTTCCTTCAACTTTAATGCTTCTCCTAGAACAAGTCAGTAATTCCAACAAAGGCAGATAGGTCAACAAAGACCACTTTAGAGGTAATCACAGGAAATATATAGCTAAGTTCTTCATTTAAATACTTCAATACTTACTAGTGAAATTTTACAATAAATTCTCGGCCAGTAAGGAAGAACACCTTTAACAACTTCTGCTTCTCTTTCCTTGCACATCATCCCAAACTCTTGCATAGCCTAAAATCAAAATATCAAGAGCATAAAATCTTAAGAAGTCATGTAGTTATGTTTTGTAATTTACCAGCTTGAATTGGAAACTGCAACACTCTTTTCCAAAAATCAATTCATTTCTTGCAAATAAGCATCTATAGAGAAAATTGCATGATGGACCTTCCTATAGGTTATCCAAGATACCTTCTGGATTGGAGTTCTAGCAAATCCACCAAAGTGAAATTAGTATTAGTTACTTTCTATTCCTCTTCCACCATTGAGAAAACTGTATTATTCTCCAATTAAAGAAAAAATAAATTATGGGGCACAAAGGATAAACCTACTTTTAACTTGGTTGTGACGTCCCTTTTAGAAAGTTTTCGCAACACCATTCGGAAATCAGCATCCACAAGGCTGTCTATTTCCTCTGCTCCTTGAATTGCAGGAACATATCCTAGATCGCTCTGAGATGTTCCAAAGCCGATAAACCCAGGCACTGTTCCACGTTCTTTGGCAAGGAGCTCAGCAGCTCGGCCACTGCTAGAAGGCTGACAAAAAGCAGGGACAGGAATCAATTATCTATTTAATTTTATATTCCACACATCATGCATTTGAAAATGTGATCCTATTTATATTGTATAATTAACCTTCTAATTAAAATAAAGTCTCTCAAAGAAGAGTCCACTTGTGCTTTAAACACAGAAGTTTGACCTAAAAAATGATTCTTCTCTTTATGATCAGGCTGAGAAAGTTGGGGCTGTTCAGCCTGGAAAAGAAAATTCTCCAGGGAGCCCTCATAACATCCTTCCAATATCAGCAAGGATCCTGAAAGGAAGCTGGAGAGGTCTTCATCAGGAACTGTACTGACAGGACAAGAAGAAATTACTTCAAACTGAAACAAAATAGGTTTAGATCAGGTATGAAATTCTTGCCTGTGAGGGTGGGGAAGCCCTGGCACAGGTTGCCCAGGAAAGCTGGGGCCACTCCATCCCTGGAAGTGTTCAAGGCCAGATAGGACAGGGATTGGAGCAACCTGGTCTAGTGGAAGGTGTCCCTGCCCTTGGTAAGGGGGTGGGACTGGTTGAGCATTAATGTCCCTTCCAACCCAAACCAAAAGACTCTGTGAGTCCATTCGATGATTCTGTGAATCAGAATTTTCTCTTCTCATAACGCATGAATACTTATGGAAAATTTTACATTGTTTATTGCTTTGTATTGCTTTTTTTGCTACACAATTAAGCCAAACAGAAAACTCCTTCTGCAAGCAAACAATTTATTAAGAAACTATAAACAATTTATTAAGAAATTATTTACCCTCCTTCACTATTTCTGGTTTTCCTAGCTATCATGGGCCAATACAACTACCAGGAAATGCTCCTTTTTTTCTGAACAAATAAAAACACATAGACAAAACAAAGGATTCTCCCATCAACCAAGTGGCCAAAAATTATTTAGAGGAATGGAGCAAAAGCATGCATATGTAACAAGTATAATAAATACCATCACACTGTGTGTTTTGGAGCTCAGCAACTCTTCTAGTTTGCCCCTTCACTCATTGTATTACTGGCTCAGGTTTGTTTCAACCACACTCTCTTGGAAAAACTGCTCCAAAACTCACTGATGCTTTAATGTCCTCTGGGACACCTCATAATGCAAATACCTTTTATTTCCTAATGACAACAGCAGGTTTGTGAGCTTGTGGGATTTAAATCACCCTTTCTGCATGCGAGCTGCTAAGGACATGCTGCTTTGCATTCCCTAGTCTTCCCTAAATCCAGGGAGGAATTAGGGAACCTGAACACCAGACCTCCCCCACAGTCCTGAGTGACAGAACAAATGTCACATCATCTCTGGCCTTTTGGCAAGAGTGCACTCTAAGACTGCACAGAAAAGCACACCGTATGTACGACCGGCACCTTGACGAATCTACAATCGACACCCGCAGTGCTTTTGCCGCCCCTCTCCGTACAAACACCACAGCAGCAGCAGCAGCACTGCCCTAAAGCACGCCCCAGGCCAAGAGGCGGCCCGGGCCCGGCCCCAGCTACCCCAGCCGGGCCCGGAGATCGCGCTGCCCCGCGGTGGGAGCCGGGCTCCGCCGGCCCCCGGAGCGCCGGAACCGCGAGTGCCCGAGGCCTGGCCCGGCCCCGCCGCCCTCCCCGGCGCCGCGCTCACCCGCAGGTTGCCCTTGGTTCGCTGCTTGTTCTTGCCCCCCATGGCGGCGGCGGCGGCGGCACCGGTACCGGGGCCCGGCCGGAGCCACCGCCGGCACCGCGACACTTCCGGGGCGGGGCCGCGCGGCGCGGGAGGGAACCTGCCCCGAGTGGCCTTAAACTCAACAACATCCTTTAAAGATAAAATATAAAAAATAAAATCCATCGACCTTAAACTTCGCGCGTCCCGTGGGGCCTTTACGGAGCCGCGGCGTTCGTGTACACATACAAGGAGTTTGGATTTGGGAAAAGTTTCATCCACGCTCGTGGAATGGCATCGCTGTGAAATATCCCTACAAAAGGTGTTACAAGTTCGTACCAGAGAGCTGAATGTCAGCGATTTTACTGTATGTCTACAGAAACATTTAATCAATATTTAATAAAAATATTTAATACAAAGAAACTAATGTCTGCTTTTTGGAGGGATTTAGATGCACTATCCACAAAATTAGCACTCATTGATACAACTTTGTTGAATGCACTTCATACTACAGAACTGAAAACCTACAAATGCAGAAGGCTGAGAATCGTTTCAGAGTTTTGGAAATTGCTATAAGGGAGCCCAATCCTTGGTACACTTCTGTTTTTACACAAACGAAAATAATAGATGTAGTGGAGCCACCATGGTATCTGTCTTACCTGCATGCACACTTTAACCTACAGAAAATTCTTATGCCTTAGAGGAGGCATCCTAGCTCATCTTAGTAGCAATAGTAAGATTCTTTAAACTTGCTCCCTCCTTTTATTCTTTTTTAAATAAAATATTGATCTCATGGCTTATCAAACTTTCAGGTAGAAAGTACAAGATTGTTTTTTAAAAAAGTTTTCATGAAGTGTACATAAACAGTAACAATTAATGGAAACATCATGTTCTCGCTCCTGAGATACCCACACTACTTTTTTGTCTTTTCTTATTTGTATATTCATTCACCATATTCCATCTGTTCATCCATCTATAGTTCTATAACTGTCCAGTAAGTTAATGAAACACATTTTCTTTCATTTTAAATAGGTATGTACCCTAAATATCCGTAACACCAGAAAGTGCATAAAGCATTCCTATAGTCATCTTCATTATTCAGGATTTCACTGGATATTTGTTTTCATTGAAAACTGGATTCACCACATAAATCATGAATTATTAATCCCCTGTCTGACCAACTGTTGCAGAAAAGCTAAGAAATCTGTTACAAGGATTAAATTAGAAATATAGGTACTGGGGCCTGTGCTGATCTTCAATCCCTTCAATGCCCTTCAACCCCAAAGTACATTTGAAATATGTCAGCACATCCTTTTTCTTCTAAAAAATGATACAGTTGCCCCAAGTCCATATGATTTCCTCTGGCACCATGTGCATCAAAACATTTTTCTTCCAAAGTGGGGAACTTTCGTTGCTTCTGGATCTCGGCGTGTCCTCCACCTTCCAAAGAAACATCTTCTCTGTGCCGAATAAGAATTCTTTTCCATGTTAATCTTCTTATCCTGAAAGCAATTGGGAAAATATTAATCTACATTAAAAAATAAAGACTGTTTTAGGAAATACTATGGAATAACTACCATCACAAAAGTCAATAAATTCTGTTTGTGTATATAGATTGACAGAGATATGGTTCATGAGCAGGTGATAGAAATACCACTCACATTCAAACACTCTCATAAGGAGAAGCTTGGGGTTTTTATATCTCCTCAGGACTGAAAAACTTCAATGCTATTTATCACAAAATAATTAATGAGGCTATCATTTCCATTTTAAGGTTCACTTCTGCCTTCCCTGTGCTAAGAATTCTCACACAGCCTTAGCTGATACAATCAAATTACAATGCTTATTTAGTCAGCACCACCCAGAAGAATAAATTATGGGAGCAGAATTAAACAAGAATGTGAAGTGATGTACCGGCACACATATCTAACACAACTGGGGTACTGCAGTCTATCTCTATAAAAAGTGAAAGCCAAAGGAAAATAAAATAGAAATCAATGTGCACCATGCAGGACTGGTTGCTTTGACTGTTGCAACCAACAGTACAGTGGATGTTCAGAGTTGTACATGCATTATTATAAACACAAATACCTTGCAGATCTTCACAGCTTGGCAGGTGGTTGGATTTCCCACCTTCTGGCCACATGTACAACATGACAAAATGCAATATTCTAACTACTAATGGCATTTAAGTACAAAGAAGAACTAACCTTGACCAGAACTCTTCACAACTACTTTGTAAACCTTCTACACAAACAACACCTGGTTTCCCTGGCATGCAAAACCCTGACAGAGAAAGCTCCTTGGCCCAGTCAATAATATTCTTTCTTTTTTGCTTTTTGTAAATGTGATGACTGTAGATCCACAATCGAGTGAACGTGGTGACTTCTGACTGTGTGGCATCTGAGGCTGTCATTGAAGAGGATGAAAGATCTTTGTCAATGTAAGCAGCTGCATGGTCTTTAACCCACTCCCTCGCACTCAGCATGCAGGGCTCGCCACTGAAGTTTTGCATCAAATATGTTTTTAGATCAGAGTTCAAGAGAATCTGCTGAGAGCGGCTTAATAATGATGACCTAAAGAAAAATAGAAATGCATATGAAGATATACATGTTCACAATTTAGCATGTTTTTGAAAACACAGAATAATAGAATCCTTAGGTTTGGAAAAGACATCCAAGATCAAGCCCAACCTTTGACCAATGATCACCCTGTCAACCAAACCAGAGCACTGAGCACCTTCAGGGAAGCAATTCCAGCACCTCCCTGGGCAGCTCCTTTCAATGACTGACCACCCTTTCCATGAAGCAATTCTTCCTAATGTTCAACCTGAACCTACCCTGGCACAGAGGCCATTTCCTCTCATCCTGTCACTGGTTCCCTGGGAAAAGAGGTCAATCTCCACCTGGATACAGCCTCCCTTCAGGTAGCTGTACAGTGACAAGGTCCCCTCTGAGTCTCCTTTTCTCCAGGCTAAACAATCTCAGCTCCCCCAGCTGCTCCTCCTAGGACTTGTGTTCCAGACCCTTCCCCAGTCTTCGTAACTTTCCAAAAGTTTTGCTTCAAGCTGCCAAGAAAATCAGGCATAGTTAGATAATACGCACTTGCTATTGACATTTAACTCATATTAGCTATGAAAACATCTTAATTAATATTTAATTGGTGTGCTAATTCTTGAAGTCACAAACAGCACTACCAATCTGTGAAATAAAATCAAGAAAAAGGTACTTGAAAAGTAAATATAGTGGCTGAACTAATTTCCCATAATACACAAGTCTACTTCTTTAAAGAGAAATAAAAAAATTAGAAGGCTGGAAGAAACAGCAATGTGACAAGAGAAGAATAAGACCTTTGACTATATTTTCACCCCTTTAGTTAGTCTTAAGCTTTATCAAAACAGACACGTCTTTCTTCTTGAACATCAGACCTATGAACAGCATCTACATGTAACCCTTCTGTACAGGTGATGGCTCCTTTTTCCCTTTCCCTCACTTATTTGCTGAGCACACCAGAGAACTTAAACGCTTGTATATTTGATTTTTCTTCAGCAGTGTTGTCAACCTGGTACAATTCAGCAGTAAACCATCAAAGGACTGCTTTCTCTGACCATAACCATATTTGTGTAACAAACTCTAACTTACAAATGTTTTTATTAGCAGTCGTACCTTACAGTAATTTCTGGGAGAATAGTTGGATATTTAAGTGGTAAAGCACAGGCCATTGAGAATTCCACCTAAAAACAAATGAGCAAATGTTTACTTCACATAAACCATAAAATCCCAAAAAGTAATACAATATTTTAAAAAAATGTGTTTACAATACCATAGAGGCATTAGGCCCCTCTGTCTTTACGTTCAGTATAAACTGAACTTTTGAAGATGGCACCTCCGCAGGCTCATTTTCAACATAGTGTTTCAGTTCAGCTAGAGCCAGTTGGTCTGTCACAGCAAACTCTTCCTCGTAAGGAAACATGCTAGACAGTAAATCTAACTCCGAAATTTGTATCTCTGCTTCTTCTTGGTTGGCCATTTCTGTTGTTCCCTGAGAAAAGAAAAAAAATCAGGGAAGACGCAGCTTGAATATGGGACAAAGTCCATTAACTACTCCTATGCAAATCATGTTACAGAATATGCTGAGTTAGAAGGAACTCACAGGGATCACCGAGTCTGACTTCTAGCCCTGCACAGGACAATCACAAGAGTCACGCCTTGTGCCTGAAAAGCATTTTTGCTTTTCAATTGTCCAAATGCTTCGTAAGCTCTGTCAGGCCGGTGCAGCGACCACTTTCCAGGGAGGCTGTTCCAGCTCCCAACCACCCTCTGGTGGGAAGAATTTTTTTTTAATATCCAAAGTTAAACCTCCCCTGACACAGCTTCATATCCTGCCCTCAGGTCCTGTCATTGGTCGCCTGCCCCTCCACTTCCCCTCACGAGGAAGCTGTAGACCTAATGTATTTTAGTAATTACGAACAAGCCCACCATAACCGGCCCGTGTGTGCCGGGCAGTCCGGGTCACGCATACACACTGACAGCCCACACGGTTTCCGCTGCCCTGAGGCGGGACAGGACGCGCTGGTGTGTCACCAAACCAGCGTCTTCCACAGGGCTGCTGCTCAGGTGTGCTGAGCGCTGGGGAGCCTTCCCCGCCCCTCGAACACTCCAGTTTCCCCACACGACGCTCCCCCGCGGCCCTCGGAGCAGAGAGGAGGGGGAAGCGCGCCGGCGTGGCGCCCGCGCATGCGCGTACACGTCCCCCGCCCCACTCCCGGTCACGGCCCCACAATGCAGCGCGCAGGAAACACGCATGGCAGCCGGTGACCGCCGCCGCGCCACCGGTGATTGAGGTGAGAGGTCTGTCCCGTCTGGTGGAGTCATGCGCCACCAAGTTACTCGCCCCGTCGCACCGGCAGGTGAGGGATGAGAGCCCCCCGGGGCCGCCGCCGCGCTCCTACCGCCGCGGCCACTCTCCTCCCAGTCCGGGACTTGCTCCGCCGGTGCGCTGCAGCTGCTGCTCTGGCCGGGACGCCGGGGACTCCCGATTGGCTGCGGCAGCTGTCAGTCAAGGCGTGGGCCAATCGGAAGCCGTGGGGCCGGGTCACGGGGGCGGCCCAGCCGCGGCCCGTGCCGGGGCTCACCTGCTGCCCGCGGGTCGGGCAGTGCGGGCTGGCGGCAGCGTGCGGCCTGCTGCCCGCCGCACCCCGGGGCTTCCCTGAGCGCGGCTCTGAGGGGCTTTTTGCAGGGTGTCAGTCAAACGCAGGTGCGCGCTTGGTCGTTTACAGACCGCTCTGTCTTATTTTTAAAAATATAAAATTCTTAAGTTGTTTCGGCTGTGCATTTCCTCGTGAGGACTGTGCCCAGGAAAGGCTGATGCAAATCCTGTCGGACAAGTCTGCCCAGGCACAGCGTGGCTTAAATTAACAGGTCCACGTGTTGACGCCGTCCTGCCTTGCCGGCGGGAGCAAGGATAATTTGGAAAGGATTTTATTAAATAAAAGTTGCTTATACGAGATCAAGTGTTGTAGCTTTTTGCAGAAAAATGTGCTGTAGAGGAAGATTGTTGGATGAACAGTTGCTTTTTTTTTCTGAACAAATTGAATGCTAAGTTGCAAAAGTTGGTAATTCTGCTCTCGATGAAGTGGCTGCCGAGCAGCCATCACCAATTGGGTGCTGCCCTATGAGTATGCTCATAAAAACATGTTTGTGTCTGTAAATGGGTTTTCATGCGACATGTCCTCTGTGAGTATCGTGCCTAAGCACTCCCCAGCTTAATTTTTTTCTCTAATTCTCTTGGGTTAATTTTTTTGGCTGTGACAGCTCCAAGCAGCCATTTGTGCTCTCGAGCTGGTGTGCTGCCAAGTACAAGTAAAGAAATGAATTTGGAAAGATAAATTGATACAGATTTAGTGCTGGTTGTGTTTACATGAGGTGTGGACAGCAGGGTTAAGCTAGCCTGCAAAGATTGCAAAGACTTGATTTTGAACCCTTCTAGCTTCCTTGTTTTCATTGTGCAACTCAACATATGTTGAGTTTTAAGTTTACTTGAGATTTTTGAATGATCTTTTGTCAGGTAAGGTACAGGGGCTACAGACTAGAAACGAAGAATATTCTATCACATGTGTAGCAGCCACCTATCTGAAGCCAAGCACTTGGCTTAGAATTCTGTAGTGGTAGATCACTCTTATCAAGAAGGGTCCACAGGTATAGTAGATAACACGCCCATGTGAATTATTTGCTTGATATGTAGGGGAGGTAACAATAAATCTTCCCCAGTAAAGAAATTGAAAAATCAGAATTCCCATTGTCTGTATATTTTCAAATATGTTAAAAGTATTTTACTTGTGTCAGACTTCATCAAAAACACGGGGAATTTGCAGTAAACAAAATGAAAAGGTTCCAAATGCTTCAAGAGTTAATTGGGACAAAACCAATTCTTTTTCATAAAATCCATGTGGTGTTAGTTAAAGTCGATTTTTGATACTGAAGTTTCCAGTCTTGTTATTTTGTGCAATGCTTTCGATTTAATATTGTAAATCACTTGGGTTTTGTGATTCACATTGTAATCTTGTCTGTACAACAGTTGCAATTGTTTAATGTTAAAATATAATTAATATTTTGTTTTTAAAATGTAATGTTCAAGCAAGTTGATTCACCTCAAGGGACAGCTTGGCCATAGCAATAACTTGTGTAGCAATGAACAAGGAAAACTAAAACTGCTTTCTAATCTTACAGGTCACTGTTCCTTTTAGGAACAATTACAGACAACAAAGATGGGGAAGAAACGCATCAAAGGCAAAACTGCACAGTCTGATGAGTCCCCGGATATACTGAGTATGTTTCTTTGGAGAATTCTGTGGCCATAATGTTTCTTTTAACCTCAAAGAAGGCTTGAAAGCTGATTAACATTAAAAGGCCTTCACACTAGTCACTGGCTTTGAAGTCTCATTTACAAAACCTGAATTTTTAATTGAAACTCAAGTCTAGCAAGAAATATTGTTGTCGTGACTTTCTAAGTATGCTGGAAAATATTAATCCTGTCTTGAAAACTGAGATTAATTTCTGTTTTATCAGGAAATTCAAGCACACAGTTCTTTACTGATGCAGATTGTGTAAAATTACTCAGAATATAAAGGGTTTGTGAAGTCAGCTGCCAAACTTAAGTTGCATTTTCCTAATGAAAAGTTTGTTGCAGAAGATTCTTGCTTTAGCAGTAAAAGCTGTTACTAAAATACTTTGTGTGAAGCAATTTGCCTTTATTCTAGCAGCTAATTTGGTATGGACTCTGGACACTTCACCTCTCATAGTGTATTTTGGTTAAAACCTTTATGTTCTTCTGTTCCTAATAGTTCCTAATCCCACATACTAAATTTATTCTCCTGGCTCCACTGTATCTCACCTGTGCTGATTTTTTTTTTTTGTCTTGTTTACCCTGGTTATTGTGGCTTCTGTTTTTACTGGTGTTGCATTGATTCTCTTCTACCACCTTGTCTGCCAGGTCACAGATTGTGTCTTTCTCATTTTTTTTTTTCTGCTGATCCCAGCTGGGGAATTGAGTTAAACCAGGTTAATTTAGTTGGGAGAGAGAGCACTTAGATTTTGAGGAGGCTTGGTGGGATGGTGTGGTGGTTTGTATAAATATCCTGAAATAAGTGTAAATTTCCTATTTCAGTCTACTCTGCTTTGGTTTCCTCATTGTCCTGGTCTTCTTGTGTTAGCTTCTGTCCCTAATGCATGCCTTTTTTAGCTGTTTTTGTCTGGTTTGGCTCTTGGGGGTGTTGGGGGCTTTTTTGTTTCCTGAAGTTAGGGTCAATGTCTACTGTAAGTGTTCCTCTTTTTCTACTGCAAAGAGATCAGGTATGCTCTACCTGCTACTGGCATCTCAATTTTTTGCCTATAAATAGGTTATCTTACAATGACAAAGACCTGTAAAGACACAAATGAAACTAAGACTGATCATGGTGAATAATTCCACTGTAACAGGAGTTGCCAATATACAAAGTTGTTTGTTTGTTTTTAAATGACAATTTTGAGGTTATAGATGAAGCTTATGTTTTTCAGAAAAGGTAAAAGAACGCTAAATATCTATGTTTGTCTCTTGTTGGCTAGCATTTGCACTTTGATAAAATCCTGTAATCTTGGTCAGGAACAGAACTGTATGTACAAAATTTGAACCAATTTCAACTTATGCCAATAGAAGTTTGCGATCTTGAGGCTGTAATCTTTCCTCAGCAAAGATGGATTCAGAGCTGTCACACTGTCTGAGCAATAAAAACACCTCAAAGTGAAGTTTAGGATGCAGCAACAGCATACCAGGTTGTGAATAGTAGTAACAAAAGGTTTCTTTCTGATACTCTGATAAATTGTCAGTGTTTCTTTGGCTCTACAAAGACTATCCCAGGTGCTGGATTGCTGCCTGTGTCTTCAGTGCTTGCATTTGTTGTGCTACCTACATCTTTCTTGTGCTTTTTAATTTGTAGAACCTGTGTGCAAGCATATTCGTAAAGGACTGGACCAAGGGCATGTGAGAAAGGCACTGCAGAATGTGGAATGGCATGTTTGTCAGGACTGCAAGGCAGACAGTAAGACACAGGAGAAGGCTGAGGAGGAGGAGACTGATGAAGGCACTTCGATATGGTTATGCCTAAAATGTGGCCATAGGGTATCTCTTTTGTTGTTAATTTGTCTTAATACCTTTCAGTGTCTCAATACAGAGGAACAAGAGAGTTTCTAATTAAACTCTTATATTCCCTCTTTTTAATTGTAAAGATGGTGCTACTTAGATGACTTTATATACTGTAGAGTGTGATTTAAAAGTGTCAGATGAAGTACTTGGAAGATGGCCCAAAGGCATTTAGCAGGCTTAAGGCTAAAACACCATCTTGAGGACTGGTTTTCCTGGAAAGTTTGAATCATTTTGCTGAGGAAATAAAAATGCTCCTAATCTGTGATTTTTTTACAAGATCATAATGCTCACATTACTTCATGAAATTTAGAGCTCTGCATGCTGAAGAGGTTTTTGGTTCTGTTTCATTCTTTCAGATGTTCAGACTGAAAATCATTCATTAAATGTTCAGTCCCATAGCAGCTTTATTCTGCACCCAGTAAATGATCCATCTGCAGAAATAAGTATTTTGAAATAGATAGCCATCTGTTGATCCCAATTAGTTGAACATAACTGAACAGTTTTGATTGTAATTCTTTTTTTTTACTCTGACTTTGTTTCATTGACAATCAAATGGATTTTTTGATACTTGTGGTTATCAATATTGTAGGGCTGTGACAGAAATTCTCCAGACCAGCATGCTTTAAAGCATTATGGAACACCAAGATCAGATCCCCACTGTTTGGTTCTCAGTTTGGACAACTGGAGTGTGTGGTGAGTTTGTCAGGCAGCCCAAGACAGAGCTGGAGGGCAACAGAGGCTGGAATATAATTTGTCCTTTCTTTGTGAATTCTGAGATTTCTCTCTCGGCATATATTAAAGTGTTTCCAAGCATATAATTTCCAGCAGTCTTTGCTGAGATTTACAGAATAAGTGTTATTTTCTTGTAAAATTTATGATTAGAAAATTTTCATAATTAAGGTTTAACTTGACCAACTAGTAGATGTGGTTGACTTCATATTTTACTGCTTTTACTTGGTCAGAATACTGGCACATGGAAACAAATGTTGATCTGTAGCTCTAAATCTTAAGTTATGACCTTGGGAGAAGGTTCTTTCTGATGTGCATTTAGTGACAACCTAACTTTTATCTCCTTGATAAATACAATTTTTAAATACCACATATAGACAGGAAGCACAGCTAGAATTATGAGATGCTACTGGATCAAGCAATGCAAAATCCATGTCCCTGGTAGTTTTTGCTTCTCTCAAAAGTAATTATACTGTTATATATATATATAAAAGGGGGAACCCTAATTTTCTAAACTGTGCTTTATAGAAGTACTGTACTTGCACATAAAGAGTTTTTGTTTTGCCCAGTAACATGGTTTTGCAACTTAGTATCTGTCATTATGTTCATTTTATATAACATTATCTATTTACTTCTTCATACTTAGCACTTATGCATAATGATCACTACTTTTAATGAATTCTAGAATGGAAATGGACATTATTAGTAATATTCTTAATAATGAACTAGTGAACTTTTCTTTGTGAATTTAGATTGGTGTTAAAATTGTGGGTTTGAAGTGCTCTATTTTCCCTGTTTTTTAATCAGAATATTTGCAAGTGAGAGGGAGTTGCCAAAGTAACATGTTTTGGCTTCATTCTAGAATTTATTGGTTGTACAAACTTGCCCAAGAAATGATTGAAAGATTGATCTATTGGCTATACATTAGTTATAAATCAAACCCACAGTCAAGAACTGTATTTCACAGTGGGCCTAGTACAAAAATTCTGATCAAAACTGCTTTTGCTTTTATTAATGATATGAATGTGTGACCAAGTCTCTCTGTGGTGTGCGTGGACATGTGGTTCAAATTGGATATAAATAATACCTGTAAAGAGTTTAAAGACATGTTTTTGAGAAGGAAGAGTTCTAGGAATTCTAAATTCTGCTCTTATGAGTGTACAAGTGCTATTGTATTCATTTTCAGTGCTGATCAAACAGCCATCACTAACAAAACCTTTTCCAATTCCTTGATTCTTTCAAGATTGTCTACAATTTTTTTGACAGGTAGAAGGTTATGGTGTTAAAATACACCATGGAAGTAACTATCCTTTGTCATTCTAGAAGTGAGATTATCTATTTTTATGGCTAGCCAGATAGACAATAGATAAACAATCAGGGAACCAAAAGCGAGCCAATTTTCTTAATGAGATATGAGGAAATGTAATGACTATAGCTAATGCTAAGGATGCTAGATATTTGGGGAAACACTTTGCTGCAGACTTCTTCTGCTTTTAATATCAGAAAATTGAGTCTGACTTACAGTAATCCTGAAGTCTGCCTAAGAACTGTAATTGGTGTTTTCCAAAATGCAGAAGTATCCATACCTTTTGCTTCTTCAAAGAGTTGATTGGTTGGAACTACAAAATTGGTACGTATAAAACTCCTTCAGCTATTTGTGTTTTGTCAGGGTTTTACCCTTCTCAAGCCTTTATGGCTGGAGCTTCTCCCACAATTTTTTCTAAAGCAGATTATTAAATACAATTAAGTATTTGCTTGGCTAGAATATTCAAAATATATTTCCAGGCCATAATATTCATAATTCATTTCCTGTAGGGCCTGATATCTTTGTTTCTTGAGTTTTGGCAAAATTTTCCAAGCTTTTCTTTTTCTTGCAGCAGGAAGCACATCTTTTAGAAGTCTTAATTTATACTTGTAAATTGCAACTGCCAATCACCAAAATAATTTACTAAAGATAATTTTTAAGTGTTTTGTGCTAAGTAGATTGAATTCTTCTCTAAGACTTATAAATCTTACACTAAACCTTGTAATTTTATAACTTTGTGTAATGAAACAAGTAAATAGTTTAGGATTTTTAAATAATAGAAAAAAAATAGGATTAATTGTTTTCTTTTGGGGGCGGCGGAGACAGGTGCTACATATGTGATAATGAAGTTCCATATAAAACTTCAACACTTTTGGGCCAGACTGTGGATTTTGTTAGAAAACAAGTTGGTATTGACTCATCACATGCAGGTAAGTAATTATAGTATAGAAACAGTAAATCAGAAGATCTCTTAAGTGTTGGGAGACAGTACTATAGATCCATAATTTACACTAAATTAGATTTAGCACTTCATGGTAAAGGGAAAAACTAATTTCTCCCCTTTTTTAATCTTCTTTGTCACAATTCTGATAGCATCCTAATTAACATCCTAGCCCATAGATCTAATTAGATCAGGATTTTTCTCAGCATCCCCTAAACTTTTACAGACAAGACCTACAAGAACAGGAGGAAAGAAAGACAGTTTTACTGTGACTTTTTAAAAAATGTGACATTCAGTTTTTCTGCAGATAGGCATTTGACTTTCAGTACTTAGAGTGCTGTGTTTATTCATCAGTGTTGCTCAGTCTGTCTTGAGATCTAAAGAGAAAATGTCCTTGCTTAGGATAATTTTATTTGATTTTTTTAAAGTCTTTTCGTGGGTATTTGTGAATGTATCAGGAATGACTAAGTCTCCAGCTGATGCAGCACATACCCTAATGGAAGGACTAGTATACAGGGATTTTGTCATTGTGTCTGTACATTTAGTATAGGCAGCTGCAGTGCTTTTAGAACGCTTAAATACTGTGTTCAGCCTGCAGTCTATCTGAAAAATATGATTGTTTAAAAGAAAACAAAAAACAAACAAACAAAAAAAACCCTTAGTTTCCATAATGGCAAAACTGGTTTTATAGAAGGTGTTTCCACTAGAAAAATTGGAAGAATTTGCATATGAAAATAAATGCTATAACAAATTACTGTCACAAATTCCAACACTTGAGTGAAATCACAGGCCTTGTGGGAAATGGAACACAAACATCCAGCAATGCCATGTGGATGTCTCTGAATTCAATTTTTTCAGAAAGCAGCTGAGGTTTTCCCACAGGGAAAGAGTTTTTTGAGTGGTCAGTCCTTCTCAGACACACAGTTGAACTTCATATCAGTTGCCAAAATTTTCTTCTTGGTTTTGAACTGGAAAACCAATGAATACTTGGGTGCAGTTGTTGCTTGTTTCATGTGTTGTGTGTGTTGTTGTCCATCCATCTGCTTCTTGTCCTAAGATTGTATTGTCTGTTTTCCCTGCTTTCTCTGAACTTGTGTCACTTGATTTTAAAGTTAATATTAGCTCTCAGCCCTATTTGCCAGAAACCTAATCAATAGCTGACTGCCAAACTGGCAGAACCAGTGTGGTTGTTATTTTGAAAGCTTCCTGGAACTCCCTTACAGCTTTATTAAACAGGCTGTTGAAATTTCAGCAATACACCTAAATAATTCAGGGGAAACTATTTTTAACTAGTCTTGAAGACTATAAACCTTTCAGTATCATCTGTTTAGGTACATTAAATGATTATGAGAATGCTTTGACAGTGGGAGCCTGTTGGATGATGTAGAAAACCCTCACATTTTGACAGGATTTTTATAGGAATAAAATTTGAGATAACATTTGAAGAATTTCAGAGTGTGTTGACGTGAATGGCTTTTGGGCCAAGAGCTGTTTAATTTGCTTGGTGATTAGAAATGGCATTTCAGGGGGTTTGTGATTTGTTGTTTTTGTTGTTTTGTTCTGTTTATTTTTTAACGTCTGTTACCTAGATATTTAAGAACCTAAACCAGTTGTTTTATATTTAAAAATTAAAGAATTAATTATCGTATGTATAAGCTCTGAACATCATAGATTGCTGCTGGCTGTAATAATCTTTCTTAGGCTATGCCCTATAACTGTATTAATATGTGATATGTTTTATTTCAGTAGAAAAACAAGAGAACAAAAAGGTTGAAAATAAAAAAGTAGAAAAAGACAGCAAAAATGAGCAAGAAAAAGAAGACTCACTAAAAGAAGAAAATTCTCATTCAACTGCTAATGGAGGAGTCACTGTGAAAGGACTTAGTAACTTGGGGAATACATGTTTCTTCAATGCAGTGATGCAGGTACAGGACTTGCTTTTATTTTTAGAAAATCTTTGAATAGGAAAAAAGCCACAAACAAAATGAAAAACAGCCCACAACAACCCTGCACCCAGCATGTTACAGTGACACAATTAGAATGTGTTTTTTTTAATCTGCCAGGAATGATGGCTTCTTTCTAAAAATAGTGTGTTGGCCCAGAGAAATATGAAGAAGTGGAGCTGCAGGTTGAGACTTGCTCTAAGGGGAGATACAATAAACTGCCTTGTCCTTGAGGGACAGCATTTTTCACTGACATTAAATAAGCATGCCAACTTTTTTAGAAATGTGAAATAGTCTGACACATCACCCTTGTGACCTCTTAGACCATAAGAGATTAGTACTCAAAAGATGATGGGTGTTTATTGTAATAAAAATGTCTCTCTCAGCAACAGGAAATCAAAACTAAATATTGAATAAAAAAACAGGATAAGCATGTTGCAGGCATTGTCATCTTAAGTGATTTGTTCAGCTAAGAAGTGTGGAATGAACTCGTTCTTTCATGTGTATTGAAACTGATGTGATCTTGTGCTCTTTGGCTCTTCATACTGAAGATTTACTCAAAATTCCCACTGTTCTTGCAGATTTTAGTAAACTGCTTTTGATTTACTTTTAAACACTTTTTAAACCAAGCAGATACATACACTGCATTTTATCCTTTGATTTTTTAGAAACAGACACTAGTAAATACACTTGTCAAAAGACAGTAGAAGAAGAAATATATATTTAGGGTTTCTGCAATATGAAGTAATATTTATAGAGGGCATTGAAAGTCCCATTAGCTATATGGGACCTTTAAGTCTTAAACACAGGTGGGGACTCTAGAGTGGTAATTAACCGTTTTAGTTCTGTGTTTGGGAAAATAAATTGATGCTAAACTGGTTGCTACAAATTCCATGACTAGTGGAGTTCAGCTGCCCTTCCTGTTGTCCCCATTTTCCAATCTCTTTCTGTCTTTTATGTTCTACAGAATTTATCACAAACTCCAGTCCTGAGGGAGCTGCTTAAAGAAGCTAAAATGCCTGGCACAACAATTAAAATTGAGTCACCCGAGCTATGCATGGTAATATGCTTTGACCTCCGTAGTGTTTGTCCTCACCTTCCACTCTGTTAAGGAAACAAGCAGTACCTACCTATCAATTTTAAAGCTGTTCCTGCTAAATACTAACAACATTAAAATGTAAACTCAGCAGGAGCTTCACCATTGATTTCTGTAGAGCTGCTTCTGAAGTCAGTGGAGGTATTTTGTTCAGAGTGTAAGAGCAGTGATTGAATACTCTGTGGTAGAAGCAGTGCTTGCATTATGATGATGTTATTTAAAGGATGAAAATGTGTCATTCTTGCTATAGTAGTACTTGTCTAAATGCAAAATAGGAAATAAGAGGATGTCTGTAGCACTAACTTAAATAACACACCTGTCACTACAGTTAGAAATTTGGACAGTAAAGAAAATGCACAACCTTTTTAAAGAAATAGGCTTTTTTTGTAGTGAAGGCAAGAAATCCAGACTTTGAACTAAGTAATAAATAACTGAGTTTTGCTATCATTTCACGATAAACCACACACTGTTTTTGTCAGGTTAACTTATAGCTATTTTGGAATTTGGTGTATTATATTTGACAATAATGTTTTCAGGAACTGAAAAGGAAAAACTTACTGCAAAAGAATCTGCCACTGAATTAAGGCAAAACAGCTCTGTTGCTTTTCTTTCAAACAGGAACCTCAGCTAATAAAACTAGATCAGCCAGGTCCTTTAACACTAGCCATGCATCAGTTTGTGACAGAAATGCAAGAGACAAAAAAAGGGGTAGTGACTCCTAAGGAACTTTTTGCTCAGGTTTGTAAAAAGTGAGTATCTGTACAATTGCACGTTATAGTGAGTATGGAAAAGTTTGTTGTTTTAAGACTGTCAGTTTTTCATCTATTTTTTATCTCTAGCTCAAAACACTGCATATAAAATTTCTAGAATACGTAACAATTTTTGAAAGGAGAGTAAAATACAAATGAGTAGCAGTAAAATGAAAGATACTTGGTGACATACCTGAGTATCTGCTGTCATATTTTTAGAAAATATTATATGTAGACACTAGTTGCTTTTATATACATACATTCTGGAGACTTTGTTTGTGTTTGGTGTGAATCATTTTTGCCTTACCTCTGAGTTCAGTTCTACTTTACAATTTCATTTAACAGAGCAATACGATTTAAAGGTTATCAACAGCAAGACAGTCATGAATTGCTTCGTTACTTACTTGATGGAATGAGAGCAGAAGAAATCCAGGTGAGTGCTAAAGTCATAGTTGTGCATACCTTTCTTCTTCATACCCCAGACCCAGACTCTTTCTTCTGCTGAGGGGAGGAAGAAGGTGCTTTCTGAGATACGTCAGCCTCTGTAGCATGGTTGTGCTGTCACTTGAAGCACATTAGCAAAAAGAACCCGCAGAAGAAGTGGGTTTGGAGTATGTATAGTCACCCTAAAGAATGTTCTTATGTCTTCATTTCTGAAACACACTTGTAGAAATTCCATAGGGGTTTTTTGCCAGTTTTAATATGGGCATGTGTTTCTTCCTTAGACTGATTTTCTTACGTGCTAATTGGAACATTATGGTTGCAACTTCTCAGTTGATTTTTTTTTTGTGATATCTACAGGAATTATTATGTGGTTCTACAGGTATTTGTGTTGTATTTATTCTCTTAATTGGTGAAGATCATACTTTTTCCTCCATCTGAAACACATCATAAAATGAAGTAGCTAACTGAATTAGTTTAGGGAATTTTACAGAGTATATTTGTTTTGAAAATTTCAGCAAATAAGTGTTGGAATACTAAAGGCGCTGAGTGACTCTAACAAACAAAATGAAGAAGAACTTAAAAAGAAAATTAAAGGTAAAATTAATTATCACACCATTATTAACTTGTAAAATCTCTTTTGTTGAAGTACATAAAGTAACATTAATAATATCAACCAAAGAATACATGTTTACTTGTATAACTTCATGACACTTCTTGAGTATGTATGTATCTACAATTAGAGGCTCAATAGTTCTGGACTATATTTAAATGTCTTGCTGACATTTCCTTCTAAACAGGATAAGAGAGAGTTGATTCTGTAGACGTCATACATGAAAATATGTTTGGGCAATGATTAATCATTCAAACATGTAAGAAATTAAAATACTACTATGTGAATGTAATTTATGCAGCCGCTAATAGTCCATTGTTACTTAACAGTAGTATAAAAAAAAATCCAAACAATGAACAGAAGAATTTTTAAACTTTTCAACTGACTTAGGAGATGAGCTGCTAATTTAAATTCAGACTGTGTTACTCTGAAATTACAGCTTGAGGAAAATGGTTTTGTTTGTCAGACAAAAGTTGGTGCTTGTTTTTTAAGTTCATATAGTTGTTTCAGTCTTGAGAGAAAACAGGAATTTTTACTGAGATGCAGTACTTCTGAGAAAATAGGGAAATGCTTTTGAGCAGAAAAAGTGGTAGAGGTATGGTTTAACCAAGCTGTGTTCGGGGATTGTTTTATCAGCCCCATTCTTTTGATACACAAAAGATTCTTAATTTATCTTGCTGTACTTGCTATCGTGAGGAAACCAGAACAGGCCAACATGTTCCATCATACACCTTGCATGTTATATTCTCCTTTTTTATTCAATATGCTGTAATGAAATTGGTTGCCAGTATACTAACTGTATTATATACTTTTTGAATTCTCAGAATATGAAAAGAAAAAGGGAATACAAAGTTTTGTAGATCGAATCTTTGGTGGAGAATTAACCAGCACAATTATGTGTGAGGAATGCAGAACTGTAAGTAAACTGCCTGCTCTGACTAACCTAGAGTGTTATATCCTGTAATCTGCAGGAGAGCCCCAAAGTGACAGTCTGTAGAAATAAGACTTGACTAGCTGTATGCTTTTCAAAAAGGAGCATGATATGACTGGGAATCTTTCTTCCCTTGTGTTTTAAAGTTAATCTTTCAGTTCCTTTCAAAAGCCTTCCAGAAAAAGAGGTCAGCAATAGCAAGCTGCCTGTGCCAGAATTCCATCCTAGATTCCCAGTGAACACCTTCCAGTGGTACAGATCATAGAGCAAATTGTTATGGGGTCCTTTCCTTTTTCGTTCAGGGGATTACATTTTCCCCTTTACCACAATGAAAAGACCATGGGATTGCCAGGAAGACCAATTAAGAAGGCACTACTGGGTTAATATATCCTGAGAATGAAGTAATTGAGTGTATTAGCAAATGGGCTAGTTGAATATCATGATAAATTACAGCTATGAGTCTCTTAGGCCCTAAGGTACAATCAAACTAGATAACTGAAATTCATAGAAGTATGTCCTGTTCATTTCTGTGGTAATGTATCTGCTGGATTTTTGGTCTTTGGAAACTATTTGTGGAGGCAAATGAGCTGTGTTTTACAGTTGTGTGCACAAGTAACAGCAGGCCTTGAATGCAAGTATGCAAATACACCTATTGACAGCAAGCCAGCTACTGCCAAACAAAATTAAATTCAACTCTTGATTGTTCATTTAAAGGTGTCGTTGGTTCATGAGTCCTTCCTTGATTTGTCGCTTCCTGTACTAGATGTTCAGGTAAGAAACACTACATAGGTACTTTTCAGCTTTTTTTTGTTTGTTTATATGAAAACACTATGCAATCATTAAGAAGTGCATTTAAGCTTCTTTCTAAAAGTCTCTTTAGCAAGTCAAAACTGCACAGAAAGATAGAGAATGAGATTTTTAATGAGAGTCATTCCTGTAAGTTGTGGCTCATAAATTGTCTCTAGAAAAATCACACTGGTTGTTTGAGTTCTTTGGGGGTTGTTCTCACTTTTTTTATCCATTTTCTTGCATTGAGTCCAAGAACATTTCTCCTAATATTCAGATTGTGGAATAAAATTAAGAAATGTTGATAGGATAGTATGTGAATACTTATTTGACCAAACTCCAGACACTCAAAGTCCCTGATGTGCTTTGTGTTTTGTATTGATAATCTGTATATGTAATATTTCAGATTTTTTGTGTAGCGCTGCCTACTCTTAAATATTGGAATGGAACGCCCAGAGCCAAAGGGATCATAACTTCTGCCACAAACAAGTTTCATTTTAGCAGAAGCAAACAAATTCTGTGGCAGACAGTTCAGCTGAAAATGTCTCTCCTTATGTTAAACATTACTCCTCAGTGCATTTAATGAGATCTGTCAGAGGCAAAGGAGATGTTGCCTCTTTACAAGTTTTAAATTTGGCCTTCGATAGCCTTACTTTTCTTACTGTTTTATTCTGTTTCATATGGACTCTCTGGAGTGAGACACTCCTGCCATTAACATCAGGGTGTGAGTCAGTTCTATGTTACATCATTAAAATGTTACATTTGAGCTGAAAACTTAGATAACATCTCTATTTTTGTGGTTTTTTTGCTTTTGTAGAAAGTGAAAATTACAAAAAGAGAAAGCATTAAAAAAAACAAAGAAAAGGAATCTGGAGATGAAGAGGATAAAATCAATGACCATTACCTTAAGCAGAAATATGAGCCCCCTGGTATGAGTAAACACCTTCAGAAAAAAATGAAGAAACAGACCAAAAAACAAGCCAAGGTTGGTTTGGATAGGTATTTCACTTTGTGCTTGCTATTTTTGTTAAAAGAAATTCTTTTTTGTTTCCTTAGTTTACATGGAGGAGACAGCTTAGAATTCCTTCCCCTTCAAATGTACAACAGAAAAGACCAATTAATTATACCCATGTCTTTGCTGTTAAGATGTTATGTTGAGCATTGCTGTGTAGGAATAATAGAATAATATCCAGTGGAATTTGTTGCCTGTCTGAAGTAGCCTTAATTTGTATCAGACTTTCCAGTCATTGACTGTAAGAATATTCACAAAACATTAGAATACAGACACAAGAGAGATGAGGAAGATAGCAAGGGCATCATTAGCTGTATTTTGATGATACTGTGTAACAAGGAGCAGTGGGAACTATGTCTGAGTGATGATAAATTCAGTATTAGTGGAACTGATCACCTCTGATCCTTAAATCCTAGATTATTCTTCTCCCTCCTGCTTTGTGCATCTATGCCATGCAACAAACATTCTGATAAAGAAGGGGTAAGAAATGCTAAGTATAATTTATACTTACTTTGTTTTTGTACTCTTTATTTATTATGTATTCAAATGTGCAGAACCAACGCCGGCAGCAAAAACTTCAAGGAAAGGTGCTTCACTTGACAGACTTCTGTGCAACTGAACAGCCAGAGAGAGATGTCGAGTACAACCAAGAATCAGAGACTGAAATGAGCTCTGAAACTCTCGATAAGAAACAAGAAGAGGAATCATCACATGATTGTGAAGATCACCGCTTAACTCAGAAAGACTTGAGTATACAGGGAAATAGTTCAGAAATTGAGAGCAGGCATGAAAATGCAGGAAAGCCAGAACAAGAGTGTGAAGAAAACGAGTCTGTCACAGATCTTTCTATGGAGGGCTTGGATTCTCCTATGAAGTTTGTCAATGGCCTTGACAACCTGTCTTTGAAGGAGGAGGATGATGACAATGAAGATGAGGAAGAGCTTGCTACGGACTTTTCAAAACTCCACTTGGGTGCCAGTGAATCTGACACGAGTATGTTGGATGGTCTTCAGCCTGTTCCTAACAAGACGTGTGAAGTATCTACGGATGACCCTGAAACAGCATTTTGTACTCTGGCAAACAGGGAAGAGCTGAACCCTGAGGAAGATTCAATCCATCATTGTTTGTATCAATTTACCCGTAATGAAACACTTACTGAGACCAATAAACTACTGTGTGATGTGTGTACACAAAGGCATTGTGGACCAAAGAACAACATAAAAAGTATGACGGACTTTTTTTAAAGAAAACTTTAAATATATCCCTGATCTGCTTCTTGAGTGGGTAGAGGGTGGGAGGATTATCCATAAAGTGGTATTTGTGTAACTTCATCTACTTTCATTCACCATATTAAAGGGGAATGCTCAGCTTCTCAGTTCTTGTAGTAGATGACATTGTAACAGTTTAAATAGTGAAAATAAATTTCATGCTGTAACATTTGTTTTGATCTAAAACACTTGTTTTAATCTTTGGTGATCTTTCTTTTCTGCAGGTGAAAAGAAGTATGTTTATACTAATGCCAAAAAGCAGATGCTCATCTCTATAGCTCCTCCAATTTTAACCCTTCACTTAAAGAGGTTTCAGCACGTAAGTAGCAGGCTGATACATGCATAAAGCCTCAGGTTAATATGTATATATGTGTACATATGCATATAGTACTAGCTTAACTTGAAAACATGCTAGCATTACTTTTATTTTCTATAAAACTCATTTGTTTTTTTCCCCAAAGTTTGGAAGGCATTAGTGTGCAGCATTGTGTTTTGTGGTCTTCAAGGCATTGAGGTGTGTTTTCCTGAAAGAATAAATTTAATTAACTTCCCATCATTAACTGGAAAACAGTGTTTTGTGAGTGTATTCACAACATATTCCTTCATTATTCTTAATATTTACTGTATTAAGCAGAATCTTAGCATTAATGATTTCCTACTATTACAGCTGTTCATAGGCTCATATATTTCAGTAGGTATAGGTAAATATGATCCCTTACTAGTAACAAATAAGTAAAAAGTTGGCAGAAGTGGAAAAGAGAGGATTCTGAGCCTTGTGGGGGAGAAGGAAGGATGGAAGGAAAGCAAAGTAACTTAAGTTTTATTTACAGACACCAAATTCACTTACTTCTTTATTCCCAAGTTGTAGAAAAATTTTTAACTCAAGCCTTCAGCTTTTCAAGAGAGAAAGAGGAAAGGAAAGAGAGAGTACTGCCTCTTCTAAATTTAAACCTGTTTGGTGTTTTGGTCAATATACTTGAAAAATAAGGGAGGCAACTTTAGTTAGATGAAAACCAATTTCATATAGAAAACAGAAATGTGTAGCCTGTTCCAAGAGACTGTAATATGACGAAAATAACATTTATCATCATCTCCTTTTGTTTTTCCAGTTTGATACTGGACGGTTATTTGATTAAGGTGGGAGCACAGTTTGCATCAGTTTGGATGCTCTAAGATCAGATCCTCAGGCATGTTACAGTATCTGAGAAGCTAGATGTCCTCATAGTTACTGAAGTGCATTACAGCTGATTCTTTTTCCACTTCTGCTACCATTACATTAATGGATGAGTGAGCTGAAGAGCCATCTTAACTTGTGCTCCAGCGCAGCATATGGGGGCAAGGAAATAATGCTGGAATACTAGACAACAGAAAAAATTTTAAAATTTGCTTTTTCCCAGTTTTGTGTAATATAAAACTAATTTTATTGTTGAAACTTTAACCTGAAACATTTAGTAACTAAACATGGTTTTATTATGCTCCATTTTAACATTATGGGGTTTTCCCTCTACTTTGGTTGTTTAAGGCTGGATTTAATCTGCAGAAGGTTAACAGGCATATCAAGTTCCCAGAAGTGATAGACTTGGCTCCTTTCTGTACAGCTAAATGTAAAGTAAGTGGGAAAACAATCAGATTCTCCTTTCCCATGTTCTAACATGCTTTCGCAACAAAGCAGCATAGCAAAATCTTTGTAGAACGCTTGTTAAGCCTGTTACTTTGATTGTGATAATTTGTATTTCACTGCTCATAACTGTAGTGCTTGCATGCATCTCTAATGATCAGCTTCCATTTCATCAGCAAAAAATCAAAGAGTTTACATTCTTCAAAACCCAGAACTTGGCTGACGTAGCTAAACTTGTGGTTTTCTAGAATGTGGCTGAAGGGAATACAAAGGTCTTGTACTCTCTCTATGGAGTTGTTGAACACAGCGGAACAATGAGGTCTGGGCACTACACTGCCTATGTTAAAATGAGAGCTATGAACAACCACCTCTCTGATCTTGTCCTTCGAGGACAGTCTCAAGGTAAATCATTAGAAATATTTTACAAATTACCTCTTACAGAATCACAAAATGGTTTGGGTTGGAAGGGGCCTTAAAGATCATGTAGTTCCAACCTCCTGCCACGGCCGATAAGCTCTCTGAGAAGGGCAGTGAAGCTGGTGAAATCTTGTAAGGAGCAGCTGAGGTAGCTGGGAGGGCTCAGCCTGGAGAAAGCAAGGCTCAGGGGAGATCCTACCACTCTCCAGAACTGCCTGAAAGGAGGGTGTAGCGAGGTGAGGGTCCACCTCTGCTCCCAGGCAACCAGTGAAAGGATGAGAGGAAATGGCCTCAAGCTGAGGCAGGGGAGGTTCAGCTCGGACATTAGAAAAAAATTAAGACAAAATGGTAGTTACGCATTGGAAGGGGCTGCCTAAGGATGTGGTGACATCCCATCCCTGGAGGTGTTCAGGGAACAACCGGCTGTAGGACTCAGTGCTCTGGTCCAAGTTGACAAGGCAGTGATCAGTCACAGGTTGGACTCGATCTTGGAGGTTCTTTCCCAACTCAATGATTCTATGATTGTACTCTATGTTGCTTACTCAAGAACAGTAATAGAACTGATTGCTTCAATTCTTTGTAATAACTTTTACTCCTAAATTTTCCCTTTTACAGCTTCAGAAACTGAGCCAGTCAAAGGTCAGTGGTTCCACATCAGTGATACCCACGTACAACCTGTCTCTGTGTCCAAAGTGCTGAGCTCCCAAGCCTATCTTCTGTTCTATGAGAGGCTGCTCTAACTCATCAGAAGAGCCTTCTTGTGTGTGCAGCCTTCTTCAGAGGTCTGAGAGAAAGCAGACTTGCAAATCATGTTAACACGTTGGAGCTACTGTATAGCAGGAATTCACTTTATGCATTTTAGACACAGACAAGTGGTTAACTTATACTTTTTCCAGTGTTTCCACTACTTTTCAATAAAAGTTTTTTTCAAAATTACAGTTTTGTGTTTTTGTTGAGTAACTTTGGTGTTGATATAAATCTTGGTAAGCAGCTTTTTCACTTTAAAGCAACCAGCTCTACTTTTGAACTGTAGTTAATCTTGGCTATAATGTGTTCCCATGTGTTTTTTAGACCTGGGTTCCAAGCATAAGAAGCTGTTTCTTCCTACACATCTTAAGAGCCTAGACACTTGCAGCTTCAGTTCTCTTTCCACTTTTGGTTTATGTCCAATAGAGGAGCCCTCAAGTTTGCAAATGCTCCAGGAATTCTTTTACTGGTGCTTTGGCAAGGCTGAGCACTTGGCTCACTCTCACTAAAGTCAGTCCCATGTAGTCCGTTTGCACAGCAGGCATAAGACTAATAGTCCTGCACTGACTTGTAACTTTGAAGTTCTCCACAAGTTTCATGTTGGCTTTCATGTGAATAAAATCTTGGCTCTGCCATGCTGGAGCAGCAGCTGCTTACATTCAGTGCATTTTTCACAGCCTTCCTAAGAAAATGGGTGTCTTATTCTTGTTACCCTTAGAGCTATCAGCAGTGGCCCTCATGCAGCTGACTATAGCAGTATGCCAATCCTTCTGAAAACTTGCTGAGTTTATTTTTCAGCCTCACCAACAACTGACTTTAAAGCCAGCATTAGTAGAGCTGTTGTGTGGCAGCCTTATTTAGGCATAAGATAGTTCCAGACTTGATTTAGCCTTCCACTCCCTTCTGGTTGTCAGATAGAGTAGTGCTGGCAGGAGTAGTAAAAGGATTAAATATTGAAGTGGCTTGGATTTCAAGTGCAGTTCTCCTTTCAAGCTACTTGGAGACACATAAGCTGTTTACTTCCCAAAATTAATCATAACAGGGGGCTTCAGTTGAAAGATTCCAGCACTCTGCATCATGCTGGCTAGTGCTGCTCTGCATTTATTTTTAAGGTCATTAGAATGTGATGCAGTTCACTACTGTCAGGATGCCCTTTTGAGAGCATGGGGACTTAAAACGGTGAGGTGAGAGATGCATGTTAAAAAAATGGATCACAGAATCATAAATTGGTTTGTGTGGGAAAGAATCATGCAGTTCCAAACCCCTGCCATGGGCAGGGACATCTCCCACTAGACCAGCTTGTTCCAAGCCCCATCCAACCTGGCCCTTGAACACTTCCAGGAATGGGGCAGCCACAGCTTCTCTGGGCAACCTGTGCCAGGGCCTCACCACCCTCATAGGGCAGAACTTCTGTGTATTGATCCTAAATTTCCCCTACTTCAATTTGAAGGCATTCCCGTTTGTCTTGTCACTATAGTCCCTGATGCAGAGTCCTTTTCCAACTTCCCTGTAGCCCCTTCAGATACTGGAAGGTGCTGTGAGGTCTCCACACAACCTTCTCCAGGCTGAACAGCCCCAATTTTCTCTGCCCCTCTCCATAGGGCAGGTGCTCAGTCCCCTTACCAACTTGGTGACCTTCCTCTGGACTCGCTCTAACAGTTCTCTGTCTTTCTTATGTTTGGGGCACCACATCTGTTCACAGGGCTCCAAGTGGGTTCTCAGGAGATGGGCTACAGAATGCAGGAGACCTGCTGCCAACACTTACTTCAACATTCATTTGACTATTTACACTCAAGTACTGGCCAAGGAGTGCAAATAAGAGCACAAAGAGCCACAGTAATCGTGGCTCATGAGCTCCCTGCAGCAGGCTCATGGTCAGCCTCCCTGCACATTGAGTCTCTTGTGCCCACAACAGGAATTGTGATGTAATCTCCCCCTTTTAACTCAGACCCTGAGAAGTTCTGCCTCCTTCCTCACCAGGAGAGTGTCAGGCAGCCAGCCAAGGTCAGCCCATCACACCCACTGTGTCATTCATCCCCTACACATTCACAGACTGGGGATGACTACGTCAGGCTAGCTCCAAATGAAGTCAGTCAACATTTTAACAGTGAGTACATTTATTGAAGTGTCTGAAGTTCTGCACTCCATTGGACACTGTTCATAATTTAAAGGCAAGAGCAAAACATTGTGACAGGCTCCAGCTGGGATATTAAAAAATTCACAAAGTCATGTCACTTAAGAAATAACAGTTAAACTCTTCAATCATTTTGGTCTTCATCCCAGTCTTTCTTTCCTGATGGAGGTTTTGGGCCACCAGCTGGTTTTGCCATAATGATCTTGAAGAGAATAGAGAAGCAGAAAAAACTGATGTTAAAATCAGGCTTGTACCCTTCTACAGCCATGTGATGCTGATTGCTAGCATTCACTACATTCATGCAGTTTCTCTACAATGAACCCAAGCCAGTGAATATCCATCTAGTTATTAACTTTTTTTTCTTGAGAATGGTAGAGGGTGAGCCCTGATACGGTAAAAGGTATTGTACCTCATTCTTGCATGCAAAGTAAGACTTCAGTTAGTCTACAGAAAGTGAGTGCTTAAATAGGCCAACAGCAGAGTAGTTTACAGGGTGCACACTACAGAAAGGATTATCAAAGTAATTGCTCTCAATTATTGTCTCTAAATACCACACTTTAAAACCATGAAGTACATCACTCTTGCCATGTTAAAACTCATTCTCTGCACTGGCTACATGGAAAAGTAAGGTAAATCTGAACCTATACTTATCACCCCTTCCATGAAAATTTGGATTTAGGAGCAGAATCCATTTGCAAAGGGCACAAATACGGGATGTAGCAATCAGCACACAGCAGAAGACAGCAGTGTTATGTGTTCCCAAGAGCATACAATCTGCCATGTGCTTGTCAATGAACTCATGCATGCACTCACACAGATACCTCTCTGCTAGAGAAACAGAGCTTACTGCACACTAGTTTTCAGGCTCATCTTTCCAGTCATCCTTATCCCAATGTCCTTGTTGCTTAGGGGCTTTTGGACCGCCTGCTGTTTTTGCCATAATAATCTACAGAAATTTTACATGCAAATTCATTTTTGCTAAAGTTTCACAAAATAATAAAAGATTTTTGGATTTTCATGTAAAAATATATGAGACGTTTCTTCCATTAAAGCTTGTTCCTACAGAAATTAGGGTAACTCTCTGGATACAAATATCAACTTTTTCAAAATATTAACAAAATCTTAAAAAAAAAAAAACAAAACCCAAACCCAACAAACATTAATTGTACTGCTGTAGAAGCAGCCACATTCCAGATTACAAGTTCTTGAACAAACACCTTCCTGGCTACCAGAAATAAGCAAATCGCATTCTCAAGTAGCATTATATTTACACCTTGCATTTCCAGGAGGTTCCACCTATTTGCATGAGGGTTCTGCCAGGTTTTAATTCAGCACCCAAATGATACATAAGCTTACCTGATCAACTCTTAGGACAGTTACTGCTGCATTTGTAGCTAGCTTGATACCCCAGAATTTTCCAAGATATGTGTCTAACACACCAGCTTCCAACATGTCTTTTACTGCAGCAGCTTCAGCCTGTCAGAGGGGGAAAAAACATTATGCAAAACTTTCTCAGGCTTTCACCTAGCAAGGTGGTATCACTTTTCTAATCTCATCTTCTCCCTCCAGAAAACCTTCATTCCTGATCCATTAGCAGGAAGACAAAGTCAGTAATTACTGAAGACCTAGTCCCTGTCACATTAGTTCAGTATCCCCCTCTACCTCTGACCTAAGGCCCTTATACTATACTGAACTGACTGCTGATAAAAAGGACATTTAAGGATCTCAGTTCCAGAAAGTTAGTATTGTACACTGTGCAACAGAGAGCTTCCAACAATTTAAAATAATCTATAAATACTTCATACTGATACAAGTACTATTAAGTATAACCCTGCACTGCAGGGCAATGAGTAACCTGAGAGACTATTTACCTCAATATCAAATCCAACATTTTTCTTCCCTTCCTGATGCACAGCATAAAGTTTGGAGATGACCTCGTTAGCCTTCACTCCAGAATTTTCTGCCAGTGCTCGAGGAATGGCTTCAAATGCCTCAGCAAACTTCTTGATGGCATATTGGTCAAGCCCAGGACAAGTCTAAAATGAAGTTGAAAACCATGTCAGCATTTCAAAAACTGTAAGATAGGGAGGCATTTTCCCCCCACACTTGTTATTACACATATATATATATTGATATGAAATAACATTTGTATTTTTGTAAGATGTGTGTATGAAGATGAAAAGCCAAGAATCCTGTTTGCTGTACCTCTCCGTAAGATGTGATCTGCTTGGCTAATTCAATCTCTGTTGCTCCACCTCCAGGCACAAGACGTTTATCCTGTAGAAAGACCACACCAAAACAACACAATGTTTTGCTTAAAGCATCCATTACTTATTTTTTTAGGATTTTTCTAGTCTATCAAGAAAGAATGCAACAGAACTTTATTCCACACAGACTTATTAAGAATCCTCTTCAGAACAAATATGCATTGTAAGGGAAATCTACCAGAATTTACTCATTCATTCCAATGGCTTTGAAGAAAAACAGCTTCTTTTATAAAAATCAAAATAATGCAGAGGGTTTTGTGTCTGGGATTTTTTGGCTTTTTTAAAAAAAATTCTAAGTTTTTTTTAAATTTCCTGGTTAACTGTAACAGCATTCCTAGATTTTTCTCGTATTTTCTATTATTTTGGTGGGAAATATCATACAGGAAACCAATCTACTGTACACTAAGTTTAGTATGTCAACAGGTATTACAAGGTGTTGGGAGTTTCTATTTTGTTTTCTTTCATTTTAAATTAAGTATTTTGTACATCCTTTGGCAAACCAGAATTTACTTATTAACTCTGGTCTCTTAACCCACAAAGTAATCATCATAAATCTTAGAACAACTCCTGGAGACAATCATAAATGCACAGCATTTCTGTACTCAAAATCAATGTCCACATCTCAGTATGTAGAGGAGATTAAGATTCTAACAGTTTTAACAATTTTTGCATGGTGTTTTCCAAGTAAATATAGGAACATTTCCTTTTGTATAAAAAAGAAGAAAAATAATAGTAATATTTAAGACGACACAAACTGCTCACAAAAAAAAAAAAATCCTCTGTAAAACCGAGTTCTTCCACGCATAAAAACCTACCTGTATTATGTGGAAGAAGCATGAATTATCACCAATGAACTAGAAATTGAGTCTGCAACCAATCAGTTTCTCCTGATCCCAAGTGACAAAGCTATCTAGCTTTTCTTCTGTGCCTCGTTTCCAAGGAACATTATAAAACATTTAGGGAGTAAGTCAAGGAAAAGCTGACTGTCTTTAAAAAGTGGTAAAGGTAATCCACCTTCAAGAACTCACTCATTACTGGAAAATTGAGAGCAGTCCATGTTGAGCACCACCTTTTATGTACCCTATGTTCACAAGAACAGCAGTCTTCTCTACACAGCCCTCCACACCCCAGTACTACACAGCCATCTCTCCAGCTCCAGAAGGCACCTAAGCAGATTAACATCTACAGCCTTTGTAGCAAATGAGCACAGAGCAGGCTCAAGCCTTGCCTCAAACTGATCCACTTCTCACTTTTGATAACTCAAGTGTTCTCATTACTTACCCTTGTGAGTACTTTGAAAGTATTGACACCATCATCCACTGCTCTCTCTATGTCATCCATCAGATTGTCTGTAGATCCACGAATGAGGATAGTAGAAATGGCACCATCCTCCTTTTCTGTTCAGAGACATTACTTAATTCCTTAATCTTATATCCGAAACACACGCAAACATACTTTAGAACAGCAGTGTCAGCAGTTCTACAGAACATACATACCATGCTTAAACACCACAACCTGTGTATCCCCAACCTCTGATAAATACACACTATTGCAGTGACCCATTTCTTCAAGGGTAGGAGGAGTCTAGAAAGAAGAACATGAGTTAAGAACTGAACCTGCTCATGAGTTCTCACCCTCCTGCACTTTATTTGGGAAGCACATACCAGTCTGGGTAGGGCTGTTGCACCAACAGTTTTGCACAGTCTTCTCAGGTCCCACTTGGAGTTCAACCTTTAAAAACAAGTTTCCATAACAACGTTAACACATACAAGAGTGTTCTCTTAACTTGGCAAGTACATTTCATAAATCTGGTAGTCCAAATGTTTTCATGCACTCCTAGTACTTACCTGACTAACATAAGGTTGTACTTGTTGGCATAATGAAGAGCCATATCTGCCACTTTGCCACCTGTTACTACTACGTTTGCACCACTATCAGCAATAGCTTTGACTTGCAAGTCCATTAGATTTTCTTCTCCTTTACTGAAATTCATCAGTTCTTCAGCGTTCTTTATTAGGACGGTGCCCTAGTAGAACACATAGACTGTTACAGTTTACCATTAAAGCACATGCCTACTAGTATCTGACAAATCATTCTGTCTCCCAACCTATCTATAAACCTCAAGTCATCCAATTTTGTAATACTGACACCCTCCCCAGGCAACAGGGTGAAACAAGAGGGGGAAAAAAAAGGAACTCACCAGGCAATTCTAGACAACCTTGAGGTTCAGAAATTCAAACTGTAGTTTGCTTCAAATAACCCAAAAAAACCAACACCATTTCCCCATCACAAAAACCCTGTGAAGCAATCAATGTTCAGAACTTTTCTATTAACTTTTTTAAACTAGAAATATCAATATTCACCAAAATATCTCAATCACCAAGTGTCAAGAATATTTATAGCTAAGTCTAAAAATAAGAGCACATATGCATAAATAGAGATGTAACTTATTTTGAGCTTTAACATACCTTAGTTTCAGTTATCATACCATCAAAAGGGCAGGAATACACGGCTATTTTTGCATCTTTGACAGAAGTAACATCTCCTTCAGTTTCTTTTTTAAAAACCATGCCATGCAGTACTGAGGAAGCAGAAATACCAGCACCCTGAAAGGAAATAAATGGAATCTGAGACTTTTTACAAGGACAAGTAGTGATGGGACAAGGGAGAATGGTTTCCCACTGAAAGAAAGTAAATTAGATTAAATATCAGGAAAAAATTCTTCCCTGTGAGAGTGGTGAGGCCCTGGCTGCCCAGAGAAACTGCAGCTGCCCCATCCCTGGAAGTGCTCAAGGCCAGGTTGGACAGAGCTTGGAGCAACCTGGTCTAGTGGAAGGTGTCCCTGCCCATGGAAGGGGGCTGGAACTGGGTGATCTTTAAGACACATTCCAACCCAACCCAAACTGTTCTTTGATTCTGTGAATGGGGGAACATCACATTACTGACCATTTATTGTCAAAAAGCTGCACTACTCCGCCTGAAAAGCAGACCTTACAATCATTTGGATTGATTGATACACACCCCAAGTGTAAAACTTTAGCTTATTCAGCAACAACAAACATTGTCTAACAGGTTCCCATTTTACATTACTCTTAATATTAATGATTTTTGTTTCTGAATGCTGCTATTGGGCACTAAACAAGAGAAGTGAAGACTAATTTCCAAAATTTAGTACACATGCCACAACAAAATTAGAAAAGACTCTCTGGAAGTTCAGAGATTAACCCTCATTACACTGTTTACCTTAATATTTATAGTAAAGCCAGCTACTTCAAACTTACCACAATTTTGCACACTCTGATATTATCAACGTTGAAATGACCAGAATCAGGAAGAATAGAAACTGGCAAAAAGAAAAAAAAAAAAAGAAAAAAAAAAGAAAGATAATAAATATGTCTTGCCTAATGAATCAAGTAAAACAATGACACCACAAATAATGCCTGGAATTTTTCTGAACTACTAAATTTCAGTGATTTGAGATATTTGCCTAAATTCAAGACAATTATAACCTGCTAATAACTGACATAAAGAGAAAAGGAATAATCAGAAACATTTATTCAGGCTGCTCAGTTAATTAAGTTCAAATATGCACTCATACAGGTAGAGTCAAGAGGTAAGTCTGACCCAGAGTATTTAGAGAAATCACTGGAACTAAAAATGAAGGGTTTATCCCAGAAATCTAAAGAGAGAACAACTCAACATAACTACAGTCTTACTTCCATTGTTCTGTGGCTGCAATAATAACAGCTTATATATCACAATATGTCCTCCTAATGATATAAAAAGAGAGAGAAAGATGGACTTCTGCACTAAAACGACTTGAAAGCTATTTCTAGAAATGCCTAGTAGGAAAGGCAAACTTTTTGAGATACAATGCCAATACAGAGTTCAACACGAGAAGATTACCCTCATGTCAGAGCTGAAGTGTTCCATCCAATCCAACCTGCTAAACTAACCATAATTTCTATCCTACATGAAGATGTAAGGACCATAAGCAAACCTACTCAGCTTTTCAGCTGTGTGCCCACACCTATCCCTGCCCACTTACCACAGGCCTGAGCAATAAGCTTTGCCAAGAACCGTTCATTGCCATATTGTTTGCTCATGACTGACGTGTGCAACAAAGATGCCACTTCTTCAACATCCCGAAGGTTCTTTGCAGAACAGCACACCAAATCTGGAAGGATTTCTAGGGCCTTCTTGCAAGCTTTTTCATATCCTTCAATCACCTGTGCAGCAAACAGTAAATAATCACTACAACACTTCATACTGCTTTTATCTGCTTTTCAAATAGCCATAGAACAACAGATGCAAAAGTTTACAAGGGAAGCAAGCAATGACAAGCAACAGAACACACGGTTCCCCTTCAAACATCTTTATCTAAAAATTAGGTGAGAAGAAAGCAGATGATTCACAGTATTATGACCCAAGAGAACTGATCAGTGGCAATCTGGATTCAAGCTGTGTGAACTGTAATGAGAATATAACTTGCCTCTGAGACAGACAGCCCCATCCTCAGGAGGTCTTCTGCTAACTCCAGAAGAACTCCAGCAAAAACAAGGACAAAGTTTGTCCCATCTCCAACTTCTTGTTCTTGCATGTGTGAAGCCATCACAAGCATTTTTGCTGCAGGATGCTGGACCTTTAAAAGAAGTTACACATCTTGGTGATAAACACCCCACCTAAGATTGCAGCTTCAGGCTTTTCTACACATCTTTCTAAGCTCTCTTATTTCAAATTGTACCTAGAGATACTAAGAATACACAAAATTGGAAAACAAAGTAGCACAGATAATCTTAACTGCCTAACTTCCCTAGTAAGAAAAAGCACAAACATAGTCCAAGAAAAAGAATCAGAGAAGTGAACATTACTGCTACAACATGCATTAGATATCCCTGACATTGGTCCTGAGCTTTTACAGGATGCAGTGGCTTCACAACTGAGTTCTGCAACAGGAAGAGAGTCTGGAGTTCAGATCTTCAAACTGAATTCACGTGTAACATACAAACTACATGTCTAAATAACAGTTTCATTTTAAGAGCAAGGGATGTGGGAGGGTTCTGCTTCAAGACTGTACTGCTTCACTTTTCTTTCAAATAAATGCAATAAAACACTGTATTCCTGAATATTCATACCTGACATTTTATACCTGAAAGTAACATGCAAAAAATGTATCAGATTTCGTCACTAGTATGCAGATTATACTTCTTCAAAACAGAACTGAGATTTCCATAGTTATTCAACTCATACTGAACACCAACACAATGCATTCAGTAACAGAATACTTATATTATTTCTATCATTAAGTATAAAATTCAGTAAAATATTATTCATGTTGTGTCACAAATATCAATTTGAAGTCAGAGGAAGAATTAAGAGGACAGCCTTATCACGCCTTTACAGTATTTACAGAAAGATGCTGCTATAGCCTCAGATTCTTAAATTCAACTGTAGGATTCTAAGCAGTCAAGAGAGCAATGGCAAGCAATAACACTGGGAGATGAACTCAACAGCTATATCATGCAGACTTTTCCAAAACACTGCATTTCTAGACATTCTCTTTTAAACCTACTGGTTCTGGGCAAAAGTAGGGAATTATTAAGCATCTCCTACAACTATTAAACCTGCTTCACAAAAGAATTACATTCTTCATTGTGAACCTCAAATTCAGTGAAAAAAGTAAATGATTTCCAAAGTGACACATGTAAATCATCTGGCAGAGTGACATTTCCTTACTGACAGTCAGAACCATGACAGCCCATGAGCAGAAACACTGGTTCACAGCTGACATCATCTAAAGCAAGAAAACTTACCTCTAGCTCTCTCAGGATAGTAGCAGCATCATTTGTAACAAAAAGCTTTTCCAGATGATTGATAACCATTTTGTTCATTCCTAAATGGGGAAAAAAATTATAAAAATCATTCATTATGCAAGCAATATTTTGTACACAGTTTCCTAACTTTCAGGTGTATCTTGCACATTAAAATGTTAGCTCTATTTATAATTCAAGAATTTTTAAACATTTTTGTGAAATAACACTTGAAGTGTGAGACATTAGGGAAAAATCAGTAATTTCTGAGTAAGCAGTTTTCTGTTCAAAAATACCAGCACATTATTTAATTAAATGATACAGGAGAATCTTTTGTTTCCATGTATCTGACTAACAAGATTATGTTCAATATGACTACCTACCATGTTATCATGTTTCCTTAAATTTTTATGCCTTTTCATATATTTTATACCATGTTTCAAAGAGAACACAGTAACTGCTAAAAAAACATGTTGAAAGCAGACACTGAGCAAAACTCAAGAGCTGTCAAAACAAAATCTGATTTCTACAGTCACAAAGGAAGAGTCACGTATTTGCAGTTTTAGAGCAAGTCCAATGTGTTTCCCCCAAAAACAAACAGCTGCTTCTGTCAAGGTATGTTCAGCCTCCAAACATAGCATTTGTCTCAAAAATGCAGCAATAATTTTAGGATTTATTTACCATTTGGTCCATACGCTGTACGGGTGGTTTGAGCAAGTTCTTTGCATGCCTGGATGTTTCTATAGACAGCTTCTTCTAGTCCTGAATAATGCTAAAGAGAAAAATAATTGATCAGAATTAGGCTAACAAAAAAAAAGGGATGAACTAGTAATTTCTCATCAAAGCAGCATCAATCTACTGAGTCCCTCAAAGTTTTTATTAATATACATTTGGTATTTCACTTACAGTTTAAACACACACCAAGCCTTACCCAAAGACAGTGATAATTACTGTGTACACCTTCTCAACTAGGCAGCTCATCAGGCACAAAAAGCTTCTAAACAGAAAATCTGAACAGTGACTTGACTTGCAATACAGTTTGTATCCCCTCAGTCTTCCAAAAAAGTCTTGTGACATGCCAAAGAGAAACAGAAAACAACCAAGACCCAGTTGTTGGGAGAAGGGCAAGATTTTCTGTACATGCTTCTTTACTCGCACCTTTGCACGCTACAAAAACCATTTAACTCAGTTCTATGTACAAAACGTGCAGTTTGAAAATTCAGAAGCAGAATGATTAAGTACAATATCTGTGCTTGAGAAGGTGATCAGCCTGGCTTCAGTTTGAAAACTTTAAGACAAGATGGGATCCCCAGAAAGGACCTTAAGAAAAAAAAAAAGCAGGATAAAAAGTACTGTAAGAGAAGGGAGAAAAGTAGTAATAGTATTTACTCTCTAAGTACAAACCAAACATCTTAGATTGCCAGCTGCCTCCTTGTTTTGCAGAAAACAACTCTTGCTGTTCTGGCCTTGAATTTTATAACAATGAAGCCACCCTGTTCTGCCCCTGCCCTGAACGTATGCCATTATTTAGCTCCAAGGAAGATTCTAAAAAGAAACACAAAGGGATTTCAGAGCTGCTACCTCCACTCTTCCTGCTATTAAGTAGCAGCAAAGAGAAATTCTTCCTATTTCCCTCTTTCTTGGAGAGAGGGACTTTGGACAAGAGCCTGGAGAAAGGAAAAGGGGGAATGGCTTCACATTGAAAGAGAGTAGGTTTGGATTAGGTTTTAGGAAGAAATTCTTCCCTGTGAGGGTGGTGAGGCTCTGGCACAGATTTCCCAGAAGAACTGTGGATGCACAACCTGGAAGTGTCCAAGACCAGGCTGGATGGGGCTTGGAGCTAAAGGACCTTTAAGGTCCCTTCCAATCCAAATTCTTCTGTTGATTCCATGAATAAAATAAAAAAAAAAACAAAAAAACACTACACTGCTTGCTTTCTGCCCATCTTTCAATGAAAGCTTCTCCTTTATTAAGACACAGTCCTTCAATTCTACCAAAATCTTTATTATGTTAACGTTAAATACAACGAAACCAGATTTGCTGGCAGGGAAATATACAGAGAATATTACATTGTTCTGCATCACTGACAAAGGTATCAGAAAAAGTCAAGCAGAATGACCTGGGCACTTCTGAACAGCTTCACCACCACGGTCCGGCTGAATGCTGCTGTCCAGCCCCTGTGAGAGCTCTCGGAACAGCGCGGGCACGAGTCGGGCCCTGGCGCATCGCCGGGATGAAGCGGCAGGGCCGGGCCCGGGGGACGACAAGGGAAGG